>JAHWFP010122334.1:22271-60721 GCA_023313725.1 Lithobius niger
AAACTAGGGTAATAACTATTACTCGAGACTAACGTTAAAGTGTAGAAGCCATTTTGTGGCGACCTCGATAATGTCGTTAAATAAATACGGATGGTTGCCTTTTGGACTTAAATGTCAAACTGCCTGAGCAGGGAATCGAACCTACGGCCTTTGAAACCAAATGCCGAGGTCCTAGTGCTGAGCCATACTGACACGGCCCAGCGGCTCAACGGTGGGGCCTCATCATGTGGTTTCACAGATCGTAGGTTCAATTCCCCGCTCAGGCAGTCTGACATTAAGTCCAAAAGGCAACGCATATAGGTTTGCATCCGTATTTATTTAACCCTTATCGAGCCCATGTGGCTTTCCGTCCTGTTTAACTCGATAGTGTCGTGATAGGTCAGCGTTAAAGCAATCCAGATGTCATTGAATGGCACACGTTCGATTTCCGGCCACTTAATGATGTAACAAAGAAACTTGAAATTTGTTCGTCAAGATGGTCACTCAATGGCCTGCACGGCAGTCCCCCCGCATGGTTCGACAGTTGTATGTTTATAAGCCTACAAAAGTCTGCTTGTCTACTCGTGAAGGAGGAAACAAACCCAGAGACAAGATTACACGTGCATTAGCCTCATCCTTCTGTTTATTTATTTCGCTTTATTTTAAATAATCTCTTAAATAGCGAGACTGCACATGTCGTGACAGACAAAAATGGGAAAGAGAAAGGTGGGTGGGGGGCGGAAGCGTCTGTCACACCTGGAAGAGCCAGCGGAAATTCATCAAAAAATGTGGTCGACCACACGAATTCCCACACACCTCCAAACTTGAAATTAAAGTACTCGGGGGAAAATCGCAAAGAGCAAACAGTTTATTCGCCTCGAGCTGTCAAACAAAATAGACTGAACAAAAGATTTAAAAAAAAAGTGATGCTATTTATAATTACGGAAAAAGCTATTTTTGAAAAGTTTTTCTTTCAATGTCAAGGTAAGTTAATGGGTGGGGAAGGAAATGATGATACGGCCCCGGGCACTGCCCCAGGACATGCATCCAAAGGGATTATCTCATCTGGCCATCTTAATCCGAAAGAATTAGATGTGGGCGAATATGACATGTGACGGATGGCGTTCCAGGTCATGATCAAGGACAGGAAGAAAATGAAGAAACATAAACATAGAACAAAAAAAAATGGAACTCAAAGTCTAAATAGAGAAGATAAAAATATCTCCTCTCCCCTCCCCCAATTCCATTTGTTTTGGTTTTGTTGTTTTCGTCTGCCGAGATTTAGAAGCATTCTCACTAGAAAGTCGGTTGATGTAAGATTTTAGTAATGAGCGGTGCGAAGCGAAGCGAAGCAAAGGGAGCTTCTTCTCCTGTACTAGTGTGCTTGTAAGTCACCATGGTAACTTTTGAAAGAATTGTCCGATTCACATCATATTCTGCACATGCGTTCAACTCACGTTGTGGGTAAATTAATAAAATTTAAGGGTTCAATTTTGCGTGAATTTTCCAAGACCAAAACAGTTTTTTTTTTCACGAGCCTTTATTAACAGACAAACTTGCCAGCAACATCCTAACAAACCACGTGAATGATGGTAAAAGCAGCAACGGGAAAAAAGTGGATGGAAAAAAGCCGTGCGCAAATAAATCGAGGAAAAAAGCTTTAAAAAAACGGAGGAAAAAAATTGCTTCATTTGTTCGTGTATAGTTGTTTTAGATTAGGTTAGGTCAATTGCCTTGGCTCGAATTTCACCATACAGGGTAAGGAATTTCACCAGGAATTGCTTTTTTCCCTTTGGCTTTTTGCCGCAAACTTAGTAAACAACTAATAAACACGCGTGCAGCAGCTAAATAAAAAAGATAAGCTCAACACATTTTACGACAAACATGCAAGTTATTTAAAACAAATTGCAAGTTTGTCTTAATATTCCTCAAAGCTACAGCATTATTTTAAATTACAAAAAAATTAAATTCTGGACTTTCAATGACGTAGCTAACAATTTCAAGGGATTCAAGGCCTTCAACTTTTTCTTGACAAATTCAAACACATTAATGGATTTCAAGACCTCGTGCGAACCCTATTTAAGTGAAAAGTAATTAACCTCAGCTGAAGCACATCGCAATGTTGGAAGGTGGGGGGGGGGGTGTTCAGGACCCTCAAAAGATGGTGACGTACTTCACCTGAGCTAAATTACTCGCACCTGTAGAAGAATTCGACAAAAAATAAAAAAATGTGAGCCATTTGTAAACATTGAGTAAATGTAAGGATTGCAATCATCGGCCTACACGTTCCTTCTGTTGTCCCCGACCTAAAATTACTACTCGGCTACATGCAATATTAAATGATCACCGCTTGCTTTGTTTTCGATGGTTTGTTGTGCTTCGATCTTAAATACTGCGTCGTGTGATTGACAGTTACAACAGCAGGTAATCGCCAGCTTCAAATGTTACTATTTAAATCTGTTCCGCGACGGTAACCAAACAGGAAATAGGCTTATTAGCGGCTCGTTGCGAGTCGAGGAAGATTTTGGGAGCGAGAGGAGATAGGCTTCACCGCGCAGCACCCAGGCATACAGGCAAGCAAGCGGAACCAAGAGTGCCAGACAGACTGCCATTACAAACGAGAAATGAACAGCTGAAATTGCGAATATAATTCAGATTACACACCTCAATATGTAACTAAGACGCGGTTTTATTAAACACTCGTTTCCTTTACTATCTCTCTTCCTGCGAGGGTTTTATTATTTTTGTTTCTTGTCTTATTTTCATCTTTAGTCAGTTGTCAAATTTCCATGATTTCGTGAATGAAATAGGCTGCGAAGTGATCAACCTTTTACTCTGGATGAGAACCAACATTACGTTCTGAAACCCTCGTAAAATGGGTTATTGTGTAACCTCAGCAAGATTTTTTCTCATGTGCTTCATGTGCTCGTCCCGCACAAGATAAAGACAGGGCACACCCTTGACCTTGAGAACGCAAGAATTTTACTTCACGAAAAACAATAAAAAGCAAAACATTCTCACACAAAATTCTCCTCCTGTACACAAACATATTATGCAGCAAAACTGAATAATTAAATGATTAATTATGTACACATTTTTATGAGTATTTCCAATTTTTTCTTCTTCTGCCGGGGCAAATCAAAATAAATAGAGAAAAAATCCATCCTCACCTGCACAAATAGGCCAGAGGTGAAGATCCCCACTGGAAGTGTCTAAGCTGTCTTACGTCCATTTTATTTATTATTTTTATTCTTGTGCTTTAAGTTTTTACGTTTTTCTGGTTTTTAACGTGTTTAACTTGACTTTGGTTTCTTATCCGAATCTCTTATTGCTTGATAACGAAGCGGGGATTGCTTCGAAACTTCGCAAAATATTAATTTTCTGTGCACTGTTATTTAGTGGCTTTCTATTTTTGATCGTTTAATCGTTTCATGTGGTAAAGCTAAACATATTAATGTTATGGTTGCTTAACAATTTGGTTATTATCTCAAGAAGACTAACTAGTTCTATTAGTCAGTAGCGGATCCAGGATGAATTTTTAAGAGGGGCGATTTCGCCTGAGCTAGGGGTTGAAAACGTAATTTTCTAATCGTGGTCCCACTCCCGAAATTTAGGGATGGTGGGGGGGGCGCCCGCCAGACGGAATCAAGTCTCATGTCACACGCTCTTTTTTCACCTTTATTTTGACGATTTATACCCACTAATTCCTGTTTAAACTAAAAAGCGCAGGAATAATAAATTGGTTTTATTCATAGAGATTTGTTATACGATTACTTATTCGATTCTTCATGTCGTGCATTCGAGTTTTTCTGCTATCTTAAAAATTGAGAAATATTTCTAAATGTCTACGGCAAAGAATTAACACTTTTAGTTTTTTTTTACGCTGGTTTCGTCCTTTTAGTTTTGCTTTCGTCCACTCTCATTTTGCTTTCGTCCGTATTAAAAATGGACGAAAACAAAAGGAAAGTGGACGAAATGTTATATTGCGCATAGTACGGTATTCAATGAACGAAAGCTAAATGAAAGTGGAGGAAAGGACGAGACAACATAAAAAAAAATAATAATTATGTTGCTTTTGTAAGTCTGCCTCTGTCTGTATAGGGAATAAAACTGAAATGTACGTAGTGAGTGAAGATGACTAAGCAATAACAGTATTATCAGCTCGTGTGTCAGATTCTGTTTTAGGAGGGGCGATCGCTATCACCGCCCCCCTCTGGATCTGCGCCTGCTATTAGCAAACTCCAACTCAGCCCCCTCTCTACCAAAAAACATCAACTTATTAGACGTGGAACACGTATTCGCCATTGTTAGAGAACCTAAATTAGATAATAAGATTTGCAAAGAAAAAAATCATTTATTTACTTATTGTAAGGTATTATCCTTTTTGCCTTTAAACACGTTATAAAAAAAAATTTTTGTTGTCGATATTGTATTAGTTCATTAAGACACAAGAAATCACAGGGTTATATAAACATTTGTGGACCTTATTTTTTGTTAGGCATTAGCCCATTTTAGTAGTCCTTTTCATAGGCTACCTGTCATTTTCGGAGTCCCGGACTGTGTTTGGGGGCCCCTCTATCAGTAAGAGGCCCAGGTCATGCTTCCCCCCCCCCCCCAAATTACGGCCCTGCAGTCAGCATTAAAAACCGATACCCCGCATACTATGTCGGGGACCCTGACAACTGTGCAACGGGGGCAGATCCTACCAACAGGCTCCAATCGTGCTCAGAAGCTGGTCATCTATCTCAGTAGTGACCTCAAGAAGGAATTGCAAGTTGTGCTTTGACCTCCACAATAGAAATAATGAAAGTAATGAATAACTAATTACTAGTTTCTTTGAATTGCTTTCACTATTTTATAGCTTCACGGTGAACAGGATCACACTGACAACTATGTTAGAAACTTTTCTAATTTGTAAACGGTCTCTTAATCATTACAAAAGTATATTATTTTTGCGATTTGTCTCTTGGCAGCTTACACCCTACTTAGCCCCTGGCAACAACTTAAATTATTTAAAAATTAATTTAATTACTTATGTGGTAAATAGAAACGAAGCTGCAAGTAAGAAGACTAAGTAAATATACTCCCATCGTATAATCCTGCGGCGTTCACTGCAGTCCCCGGATGCTAAGACGGGAATCTTATTTACTGATCCAATATTTGCAACATAAAGCAAAATTAAAAAAAGGAAATTAGTCAGGACATAAATGATGAACACAATGAAGCAATAAGTTATGGCTTCTCACTCGTCATCATCGGCAGTTCAAAATCTGGCTCCATCGTATTACTGAGTTTATTGGGCAATCTATCTTTAATTTAAAGCAGTCGTAGCAGTTGAAGATATTGATGGTTTTACAAGCCGAACAAGAAATACTTCAGAGAGTATAACTTTTGATAAGACTCCTTGTGCTTTTTTCCGTTTGTTCCACTTTGAATAAAACTCGCATTTTTTTTTATGTAGCGAAACTTGTAAGTTCAAATGCACCAAAAGGGTTTGTTTGTTGATGACAGTCAATAAAAGATGCTAATTTCAATTAAAAACTACGAACTGAAAAGAGAATGTTTATACAAGTGAAAAGGCAGTGAGGGAGTGGTCAGCTACTCGTCCAAGGCGGTCAATAGATCGCTTTAACCTTGGACGAATGAACGCCGATATCGTCATGGGAACAAGTGGTCAAACCACGCGGGGCAGTTGGTCACGGAACAGGTGGACCCCGTCTAGACTAAAAAGTACATGTGATTTACTCTTGATCGACGTGTAACTTCCAACAACCTTGTAATGATATCAAACAAAGATCTGTAAACAGGATATAGAATGGAAATACCCCACCCACATTTCATTAAATTCATTTTATGGGCATACGGGAACGTTTCAAAATTTCTTCAACTATGAGACCTATTCTGGAGATTGTAACTCCCCCTTCATCCCCCCCCCCATACGTAATAATCGGATGTTTCTCGGTTCGAATTCCCTCTCCAAACTAGATTGCTTTCGCCTTCTAAAACATCTAAGTTTAAAATTGAGCCGGTTCATTTATACGAACGTTCGTTTGATTTAGAGGACTTAAGGTGCCAAGAAGTTTATTAATAAAAAAAAAGAAAATTCTGTCCATGTGAATCTTTCAAAACGATTGGAAGAATGTTGGACTGAAAACCGTTTTACTTGTACAAAATCTTGTTAGTTAGGGATGCACCAGATATTCAGTAATTATTCGCTATTGTGCCTATTTGGCCGAAAATTCAAGTATTTGGTATTCGGTCCAATGTTGACTTTGGCCGAATAACCATATTTTGTATTCGCCCGAATAGTGTTAAGATTTATTTGTATTCTGCCGAATAAATTTCTAGTATAAATTTAAACAATTTGTTAAATTAAAAATGTTTAGCTAAGATTTGGTTTTTGGTTTTTAAGGAATTGTCGTCGTGCATTCCTAAAAGATGAAATAATTATGGGCGACTGCCTTTTTGCAAGGCTTAATACGAAACTAGATTTTATTGATAGAAGAAACATTTTTCAAAACGTGAAAATGTGCGTTGTATACCTTTACCTCCGTTTCGTCATAAGTTTTATCAGGAATGCTAGTCAACTAACGAGTCTACCCTTAATCAATATGGTAACACATTTTAATCAATATCATATGTTTAATTTACTGGTATTCGACAGAGCATTCGGTCAAGTATTCGGCAGAGCATTGGGTCAAGTATTCGATGTTCCGCCTATTCGGTAATTATTCGGTTAAGGGTCAAATAATTCGATATTCGGCCATTGTTCGGCACAGAGCCGAATAATTCAGTATTCGGCTGAGTAGCCCACGTTAATTATTGTTCGGTGCCGAATATTCGATGTACTCGGCAGTTTAAGTATTCGGTTGTATATTCGGTATTCGGCAAGTTGAGTATTAGGTTTTATATTCGGTATTGGTTATTTGGCAGGTTAAGTATTCGACCGTATATTCGGTATTCAGCAAATTTTATATTCTGTGCATCCCAATTGTTAATTATACGAATTACCAGTTTATTATGGACGTGATCTCAAAGTATACATTTCACCTTTAACTACGGAAGCGAAATTGTTTTTTTCCCTTAACTTTTATTTGTGTCTCTATTTGTTAGCGAAGTGTCAAGCAATTTAATTATACAGCCTACTCTGTGGCTAAAAAAAAAATTGAAAACATCAATCGACAAAACGTGAGATTTGGCTTCAAAAGTACGGTTTAGCTTCAACATTTCCGGGAGCATGCCACGAATTCTTTTTTGCTAAGATTACACTTTTATTTCGCTGACGGAATGCCGTATTTCCACTTTCGCCCAGCAATTTCACCGTAAGGGTCAAAACACTCCCGCGCGAGCACGTAATTCTCCTGGCGCCACAAAGACAGCCTGTTTGTTGGCATTTGATCTTACTGCAGCACAATGCAGAGCCGACATGAGGACAGAGAAACAAACGCACGTGCAGCTTGCAATAGAAATTAAAAGGAACATTTTTAAAGAAAAAGCAGCCAATTTTCACTCGTTTATATGTAATCTACCCCAAAACAAAACTTGTTAAGGATTCCCGCCGAGCTTTTCGGTCGCGTGAAGTCATGATATAAAACGCCTAGCTCTTTCGCCAATTAGCTAATCCCACCGAATAATAGTTCGAAGGTTAAATTAAATATACGAAAATTGCTTACTGCGCAATTTTCAATTATTTCATTTCACGTTTGAAGTCTCATTCGGTGTGATAAGCTTGGCAAAAGAACTAGGCGTTTGATATCACGACTTCACACGGCCGAAAAGATTGGTGGGAATCCTTAACAAGTTTTGTTTTGGGGTAGATATCGCATCTTTTTGGTCCAAATTTATGAAATCCAATTTTTGTATTAGCAGTTATGAGATGGAAAAGCCAATCTAGTTTTCTGGTCCATTTAGTTTTTTTTTTGGGTGGGGGGGGGGGGAGTATTTTTAAGGAAAAAACGGTCAATTTTCACTCGTGTATATAATAATTACTATTTAAAAAACGCTTAACCCTCTAGCGTAAAAGCACCGATGGTTATCACCATCGTCGTCTCCACACCAAGAGACTGCCGGTTCGAATCCCACGAGTGATACAAGTAGTACTTAAAAAAAAAGCCGACTGGGTTAATTCATGTATCTGAATTATATTTTTACTCGTGTGAGAAACGGTTTTTTCTACATTCGCTCTAACTTATGTAAACGTTGCAAAGGCTATTTCGCGCAGGATGCTCGAATATAGTGAGAAGGTATGTCCTTTTCAACAATTATTCGGCCGAATACCAACACATCTTAGCACTATTCGGCCGAATTCCGAATGCTATTATTCGGCCATAATTAGGATTCAGTCTAATAACGAATATTGTTATTCGACCAAAATCAAATCTCGGCTAAATGGCTAATACTTGAATAATTGCCGACTGCTTCCTTTGGCCGTAGAGTGGCACCGGAAGAATTGGATTGTTGCCAAAAGACTCCCATCCACCATCACATCATTTGACATCTACAAACCGAGTGTGGTTATCAAGGCGTAAAAATGAGTCCTTTTTAAATTGGGTCCTTAGAAGGTGGATTAGGGGCACAATTACCAGCATTGAGGCTTGTTGTAGCAAACGATGGTTATAGTACCCAAATGCAACCAATGCGTCCATCTTAAGAAAAGTTCAAAACCCGAGTTTCACGTGATTACCTTGGGTCAGTAAATCCGTTCATTGTGTTAACGACGATGGTAATGTTGTTAGTTCAATTCCAGACATAAGTACAATTTTAATATGCAATACCATGTTTTAAAAGGTGAGAATCGGGTTAGCCTTCTTCCGGGCGCGTTTACGTAACGATCGCCTTTGGATTCTCGCATCTAGAATTTAATTGCGATGGCAAAGGTGTCGTTGCCATGGTAACAAACAAGGTTACCTGGATGAGCGAAATCCGCCATCGTTGGAGTAAATGCTTGCAGTCGTTTAAACCGTGACAATAAGATCAAGAATTCCTCCTGACGAATTCCTTCCTAAAACAGAGCTAAAACAGCCGCCATGTTGGAATTTCAGATGATTTCAAGCTTCTAGCTGAGAGAATCCAAAGGCGAGTCGGTGTGTAAACGGGACCTTACTTCTGGTTGGATGCATTTTATAGTCTAACAATTTCTGAATGGTGGGCCCCGCCATCCGCCATACACAACAAGAATTACAACCGGAATTTTTAACCAGGCCAACTCATCCTGTTTATAGGAGACGCAATAATAGTTGGTAGCCTATAACTAGTCGACGTATTTTGTCGCTTGGCCATTTAGACCACACGGATATTGGAATAAAATATAAATAAAAGTAGTAATAAAGCGGGTGTAACCATAACACTTAAACGGAAGAAGTGAACTAATTACAAGGAATACGGAATTGACCTTGGATTTAATGTAGCGTGTAATAGGCCCGAATATTAAATGATTATAATTAATTCAGCACAGCAATTTATGTCTCTGAGCGAATGAGCCTAGATTTTGTGCTACGCCTCATGCAAAAATGTGCGTGTTTGAAAACTGATACACCTGAATTGGACGTTTAACAGCTTAGTTGACAGCAACTTGAAATTATCAGTGTACATTTATTTAAAATCGCGCTAGATTTGCGTAATTTTAAAGTTTAATTTGTTTCTATGTGTGTTTGCTTTGCAGGAAGAAAGGAAGCACAATAAGCATAATAGTGAGAGTCTTACTATAAACGTAACTAATACTAGCCTTAATGTCGTTTCGCTCACTCAATTGGCGTAGATCCACGCCTCGAATAGTTTATTTATTTCGTTGATTTTTGTTTTGTTGCAAAACAATCGTCGTTTTAAGTTTTTTTTTTGACCAAGTTTATTTTGGGACGTCAAAGTTTGTTCAGGAAAACTTTCTGATTAGTTTTCCTGATCGAAAACTTTGACGTCATGAACAATTTTCAGAGTAGTTTCTCACGTGTTTGAGGGTCAAAATATCAGGTTACTGTAATGAAAATAGGCCCACTCGAAGCGTAATTTAATTATCTTTCATCTAGCGCTATGTTAAGCACCTTAGTTCAAGAGGAGCAGAGGGACACACACACTCGCATGCACACACAAGGTACGATTTCAGGACGTACATTCGGTAAGCCTTGTTCTATTTCCTTCAGGTGACGTCACTGGGATATATTCAGCAACTCCACATCACAACCTATATGTTCCTGCCGTCTTGAGTTATTATCCGGGGTTCGTTGGTTCAAATCCTAGTCCGGCATCGCAGGAGATACTTTACAGATTGAAGCTCTATCTAGGTACTGTCAAGGCACACACACACACACACACACACACACACACACACACACACACACACATACACACACACACACACACACAATGTGGTGGGAACAGGGAGTGATGAACGTCACACTTTATTAATTTTTTAGTAAGCCAGAAACTTTAACCAGTCCTCATATATTTTCGATTTTTTTTATCATATCCATTCATCTTCCCTCATTCCCCGAAATCGGGTACGATTGCAAATTAAACCTTATTTTCTCGATAACGTCATTATACTCGAAGAAAGGAAACCAATAAATCCCCCATCACGGTTGGTGTTGTGGGTGAGGGGGAGGTGGGGAGAGGCGGTGGTTGAGCATGTCCAAAATCAGGAGTATATAAAGGGTGTTCGACTTACAGTTGCTGTTTGATGCGCACCTAACATTAGCCATCGCGCCATAAAGTGAGAGGGACAATTTTGGTAGGTAAATATCATCGGAAATTCCTAGGATTTTTACATGCCACAATCGGCATGAGCATGAGACATCACAGGGCCCTTTTCTTTCCGATAATGCCAGGGGGGTGGCTGAGGCCAGATTCGAACCCGGGACCACTGGCGCACGAGACTGTCTGTCCTCCACGCCCCCATGATTGACTAACTGTTACAAGCATTATGCTAAGCTCCGTTCAAACGCCATTTGCAATTAACAGACCAAGTGTATCTAATATTTTTGGCCTTTGCGGGGTTTTTTTACTCCTTCATTTTTTTTCTTCTAAAGTAAACCTTCACCTCCATTCGACAAAATTGGCGTTTCAAATCATAACGTTTCACGCTCTGTAAATGAGAATACTTTTATTTCCAGTTGGTAGACATTTTGCGTGACTTATGTCTCCAATAGGCCATTCAGGTTAGACGCAATTGGATTTAACACGCTTTTTAAAATCAGGCATACGCTTTGATTTCTGCCAGTAATACGTTCAGTTTTAGCTAAATTACAAAAGTGCATAATACTAGCTGTCTATGCACCGATAACCTGGGTGGATACAAAGAGTTGAGAATGTAGGACTTTTGGGTGAGGATCGATGGCTTTAGTAGAGTAGCCATATTCGTCGAGGACTCAGGTTTTCAATTTCAATGTTAATTCAATTCTTGTCCCTATAGTTACAATGAACAGCTGAAATAAGGTTGACATTTTCAAAAGTCTGTTTCTGTTTGCAGGTTTTGTCGCACAAGGCGAGAGACCATTGCAGCGCCCCCTTCATAAAATTAAATACATTTTTTTGCCACACAAGGTGAGAGACCAGAGGAGGCGACCTCCCCACCTCCACTCTTCACACAAAAAAATAACTAAATCATTAAGTTTTTGCCACCCAAGACAACTTTCACGAAACTAGAGCAATAACATAAAAAGAAATGATTTTTTTCTTGAAATATTGTCTTTACAAAATATTTTAAATTGGGTCCAGCGAGGGGCCCCACAAAGTTGGTGGGCCCGGAGGTGATTGCTTCCTCTGCCTCATTGTAGTTACGACACTGCCTATTTCCACTTTTTTCAAAAAACTCTTTTTCACAAATTTGGAAACAATTTGGACGTTTTTTAAGGGCCACCGTGTAGTGACGGTATTTCGAGATTGAGTACATGTTCGGACCTTTGTTCAGTTTAGACATATTTGATATTTTCCCTTACATGTGTAGCATCCTCATTTCTACCACCACTGATTTAGTTTTTAAATTATCTTTCAAAAACGAGTAAACCTTTGACATCAAAAGTAAATACATAATATTAGTTATCTTAAAGACGAAATCGCAATTTAGGCAGATAGTAGAAGAATGGACAATGATGAGCGCCATTTTAAAAAATTAATTTTTCTCAGGTAAATTAATGATCGTACAGATGAATTGACACAACTTTGAACCCGAGTAATGGAAATTTTAGAAAAATAAAGAAGTCCAGTAAGGAGACTGGAAACCTCTGATTCTGGTAGGTCTCGAGATGTTTTGTTAGTAACATTGAATAGACTTCAGGAAGCGGTCATTATATATTATTAGAGGAAGCCCGTGCTATGCACGGGGCCGGTCATGAATTAAGTTTACGGACACATTTCCTGGGACATTTTTCCGGCACTCTTCCCGACGACTTGTCAGATTGATCGACCACTCATGCCTGCCTCTTTGCATGCAGGTAGAATGAGAGAGCGTATTTACAATGCGGGTGCGAGGAGGGGAGAAGTGATTGTTCGACCCGACGACTTGTCAGATTGAACCTTTATTGAGTTGATCGACCAGTCATGCCTGCCTCCTGTTTCCATGCAGGTAGAGTGGGAGAGTGCATTTTCAATGCGGGCACGAGGAGGGGAGAAGTGGTTTTCCTTTCAGTCTTCCCGTTAGCCGACGTCCAAGATTATTATATAGATGTCTGGGGTGGGGCCAGAAGAACTGAAAATGTCGATGACCCCTACCAAGACCGTAACAAAAACCTTCTGAACCCCTCACTCCCCCACCACAAAATTTAGCTTTTCTTATGCCTTTTCATGTTAAATGCAGATGATTTCCTCTACACTCATTAAAAAATAGCAATTCACGTTGACAGGTTCCCAGTTGTGTGGAAAACGAGCCTTGACTTAAAATATGTTCCTGAAAACATTCAAAGAAGTGTTCGTTAAACCACCTTTGGACCGAGAGTCAGGATTCATATGGTAGTAGAATGACTAGTATATGAATGTATAGTAATGTAATGTAGTAATGTATAGTAATGAATAGTACGCGATGCATATTGGCACTACTAAGGCAATTTGAGTCAGCATGCCCATGCCCTTCACAATATCAACACGTGCAACATGAAAAACACACCTATGGTGCAAAAACCTTTTTAGAAAGTGGTTTTACAGAACTATTCACCAAATGACATTAGAAATAACGCCAAAATCTTACATGATGGTGGAATCTGCCCATTTACTGCTGAAAGTGTAATTTTAAGGTCCAAAATCTTTTTTCCTCCAGTTTGGTCAGGGTTTTTCTTGTGCCCTCCCCCCCCCCCCCCAACCCATCAAGTGGTCTACGAGCTTCCCCCTCTCCCCCCTCCAACCCGGAGATAAACGACCGGCTCCTTAATGTACACATATGAACCTACCTATCTTTTCGTCTGCAGTTTCGTTTCTCTTCATCGAGTGTAATGTTAAAAACTAAAAACTTATTTAAATTGTAAAAAAGAATTCATGTTAAGCATCGGATCTCAGCCGTTCTGTCTGCATTTAGGAAAACAAAACGTGAGTTAAGAAATGAGATAAAGAGGTAAATATTACACAAACTACCCTTTAAACTCAATGACTGCAACAGGTCGACTGTAAATATAGGAAGATAAAATTACGAATATGGTGGGCAAATTAAATAGAAACTATTCCGAGGACCAGGAAAAGAAAATGTGCTTTCATCGAGTGTTCCGTTTCACGGAGGATATCCGGCAGTTTTGTTTGATGCCCATCATATATTTTTGACAAAAATAAATTGCTCTGTGTTTAACAGTGACAGGCAGGCAGAAAAGCGTCCCACATAATTTTTAATTTCAAACCTTCCTTTGGCCTTATTACATCTTTCGAAATATTAAATAAAAATAGCAAAAAAAAAAAAACACAGTTTGTCTAACATGCAGATGGTTGTGGAATTCAGCATTAAATTCACAACAATAATTTTGAAATGAAAAGAAAAATGAAACACGATAATCCGAACAAGCTATAAGCCATACCGATCAAAGATTATTTTTAATGCACCAGCTACGGCATCTGTTATGACCCACTTTCTGGATAATCTAACGCTCCTGCCAAAGCTCAAAGCAGCCACAGCAATGCTAGAAGTTTATGTTAAGTACACCAGCACTGGAAAGTGCTCGATCCAATTTGCCATGACCTGGCTTAACCTCTTTAAGACACGTCACAGCTTTGGTTAATGTTATAAAAAGAGGAGAATAATATAACTAATAGGGGTTCCCTAATTAGTAACAATATTTTGTGACTACAACGTCCTAGCAAAGCAACAGCGACTTGATATTGGTAATTTATCGCGTTAAGCGTGGTAATGAAACACAAAAGAGTTTATGGTACTTAAAAACACTTTTTGTTTCGTTGTTTTATTTTTAAGCGTGGACGGGACCATATCTGCGCGTATGTGGATGGGACCTTCTACGCGTGTGTAGATGGGATCAACTAAGCACGTGTGGACTCTCGGAATTCTTGGGTCCTACCATGATAGGAGGTTTCCCCGTATCGAATCCCGGGTATGCCTTTTACTACACTTAGTTTTTCTTTTTTTAAAGTGTTCAAAATTAAAATGTCCATTTCTTAAACATTAGATGGTCATGATCCAATTGTTTTCGTATCAGGAGAGTCCACTGTCTGACGAGTCAAGCACCCACGAAACACAATTAAAATGGCTTTATATAGTGGTTTTAATTGTGTTTCGTGGGTGCTTCACTCGTGGGACACTCTCTCCTGGTATCCCCCACGACAAATTCATGGTTTAAGTGTTTTCGCCTTGGTGAAGGCGTAAAAAACATTTAATTAAATTTGCTATGCTGTTTGACTCGCTGCATGTTTTGTTTTAGAATTCGTTTCCGTTTTAACTGCTTGTATTATGAACCTGTCGGGACATTGGCTGTCGAGATTTCGAACCCGTTGAAAATCAATAATTAATTGCCCGTTATACAAGCTAATTAATAATACATGAATGTGTAAAGAGGGGAGGTTCGTGTTACCCTGCTTCGATTTTTTTGTCGAATACGAGTAGAGACAAAATCAATCTAGCCCTACATTCACTGCGGCTTCTCATGTTGGCTGCATGTTTGTGTTATGCATCGCTCTGATATGGAAACTAGCTAACGTTCAAGTTCAGTTTTTTAACGTCGATGGAGACTTTTCCTTAGAACGAACAACATTAATCTAATACTCCTTTCAGTCTACGGTTGTAGCAATTAGTCAAATGTTAATCGACTATGTGATTCTATTAAAATACTGTATAAATTTCCGTTCTAATTTAAATCTTTTAATTTCTCGTGCCAACCTCCTTCGTAATTAGCAATTCTTCGTGTACTACTATTAGGGGTATCACGCGGAAGTGCGTTAAATGTAGGTATCAAAAGCTTTTGTTACAATTTTTTAATTTAATTGGCCTCTTAAGTTTGTCCTTCATTTTAAAATTAACAAGCGTATCGTCACGACAACCCCAGAATGGAATAAACATCTTGTTGCTGAAAAAGCTGCTTATTCCTCATGAAATGAACAAGTAGGTCCTCATGAAATGAACAACAAAAACACAGGAGCCGACTTGGTGGTACTTAGGCTCTTGCTTTAAGCTTGAAAACAACAAACGAAATGGAGTTAAAGAATCAAAGGGAATTAACTCAATTCTTTCAATTTTGTTTTGTTTTTTACAACAAACGGACAGAAGAGACAATAACAAAGGTTGTTTTTTAAATTAATTTCTTTGAGCCCTAATTCAGCCGAAGCAACTTAATGCTCGTATAGCTGAACCAGCTCAATTTTGAACATTATCAGACTTTTGGAGAAGAGGAAATATCCGGTAAAGGGAGGTGCCAACCCGGGGATTTGAACCGGGAAACCTCCAATTATCGTAGGAGCCGAAAGATTGGCCATAATTGGCCAGAATAGTTCCCATAGCCACTGAAGGTGCAAGGTAGCCTCTCACGCTACCCTGGCCGGAAAAGATGTTTCCACTTGTTACTATCACTTTTGGTCAGTTATTTTAGAAGCGTTTGCGCAAAAACGCTACTAATAAATTTAAAAAAACGACCTATCCTAAGCGCAAAAAAGATGTTACATCTAAAAAAAACGTGCGATGTGCGTGTACCTCTACTCCTCTTGAACTAAGGCACCTACAAAGATGAGGGTAGCGCCAATTGAAAGGTAATGAAATTACGCGTCGGATAGGCGTATTGTTATTGTTGTAACAATATTTTTGACCCTCGAAAACCGCTCCGAAAACTGCTCATGACGTTAAACTTCGATCAGGTAAATAAATCAGAAACAAATCAACTAAACTGTATGAAGCGTGGATCAACGCCAATAGAGTGAGCGAAGCGAATGATTAAGAGATAATCCTATGTTTTAATGGGGATGGGACAATTTTGCCATATAGTTAAAGTGGGAGTTGTTTGGAATTCGCCCCACAACAAATTTGGTCCATTTATGGCGACAGTGAATGCTATCAATAAAGAAATGGAAGAATTGCGTCATACATGAGCAGTCTACAAAGTCGAGTGGACTACAGACGAAACAGTACCTGTTACAGGGGAAAGCGGCTAAATAAAGCTAAAAAAAAATAAGAATTCTAATTTGACCTTGATTTAGCATTTCATAGTGCAGTAGACAAATGTTGAAAAAAATAATTGTCGTTAATTTATACTTGTACACCTTTTAATTTTTGTTTCCTGAGCGTAAATTGTTGCGTCCTTCAGCGGCTACCAAGATACAATTTGCTTATAATAGGAGCAAGGTAAAAAAAAAAGTGTTCCATCAGTTGAGCTATTTATCTACGTCATTACATTAATGACGTAAGCGAGCGAGGACTATCGACAGCAACACCCTATCAGAAACAGCTAATAAGTAGCTCTTCTGCAATCCGATAATTGAAAATACAGACGGGTATACGATGAGTGCATGCGGTCCTTACAAGGGTTACCTTAACGGTTAAACGGGTCAACAGGCAAGTTAACCCAAATTTATCTGAACACGATTAAAGGTTAGAACCTGCCTATTTCACCATTCAGTAACAAGTTTACAGAACGACCCCAGTTTTAATAAATAGTGGATTGTTTAATTAGTGTTTCCATTACGCATAATAAGCTGTACACCCACCTCCAGCCCCCCCCCCCCCCCCCCCCCCCAAACACAACCCAAAAACGTTCAACCACGAATCAGTAAAAAGATGAATAGGCAAACACCCGTCGTAGCATTCGGGGACTGAAGTGAAAACCAGTGGCCGGTTCGATTCCCGGCCACATAAGATGATTTTTTTAAACTTTTTTTCAGTGTGCGACCACCAACGCGACACACTAGTCCTCGGATGCTACGACGGTTGTGGCTTAATTGTTTTAAATACTGCTGTTGCTTGCGTAGTTCGAGGGTATTAAGATCGTAAAACTAAGCATTTGGAACAGTTTCTCTTTCTCGTAGACGTTCGCAATTAACTTGAAAAGACTTATAACAATTAAATATCTTTGGAAGTTGACTGATGCCGTAGCCATGGTCCTCCAGAATGAGAAAGGGACAATTTTACTAGGTCGTGTCAATCGGAAACTCATAGAATCTTTTACATGCCACAAGCGACATGAGCACGACGCATCACAGGACCCTTCTCTTACTGAAAATGGCAAGTGTGGATTAAGGTCACACTCAAAACTAGACCGCTGGTATTTAACGAGTCGTTCTAACCAACTGCCGTACCCCACTCCAGTTTAATATCGTTAAATTGTCACTATCACTGTTTTAAGAAGTACACATTTTGGAGCCCAGCCTCAATAAACACAGTATGACAGCTCTAACCCCCCCCCCCTCCCCTACATCCCTCCCGTCAATACCATTTCGCTCTTCCACCCCTCATTTCGAGCCTACCGTTTTAGAACAAATATGTTATTTAGGTAAAAAATATATGTATACTCGGTTTGGTTCCCACACAAGTTTTAATTCGAAAGCAATTTAAAATAACCAATTTTTCAGACTTTCGGGATAGTTTTGCCTTCTTAAGATGAAATATTTATTTTTTGGGAGAAAGTCTTTAAAACACTTACGCGGACATTGTAGCCATAGTTTCACATTTTTACGTTATCGAATGAGTCCAGAACTTGCAGTGGGCGTTTCAGACGTTTTCTTGAAATTGAGCAAAATGGAGCTGCTATGCGCCGCTTTTCAACTTATTTCTCTTTCAAGAATATCTAAGGCAAACTTGAGCCGGTTCAGTTATAAGATCATTTGTTTGCTTCAGATCTTTTAAAGTTCCAAGAATTTTATCAAATTTTTATTTTTTTTAAATTTTTTACAATAATTTTAGACAGCCCTACTTTTAGTATAAAATTCCGTGAATTTCCCAATGGACCCTTGCTAACTTGGATGCAAAGAGGAAAGAAAAATCAGTGGCAACAGACTATGTATTATATCATACAGACTCGCGTGATGCCCTTCCTAACGGAAACGGGAAACCCTGAAAAATCAAAACAGCTTTTTCGGAAAAATTGAATGCAGAATAAAGGAAATAGACCAAACCTGTTTTGCATGTGAAAGTGAACCAGAACAAAGCAAAATCAAAATACGTAACCATTTCAAAATCAAACCAATGTTCACGATTTGTTAATCAGGGACGTACTGACCAGCGAATTCGCGCCTCGAGATACATTCAATTATCACGATATGGGGAGGGGGGGGGCAGAGGACAAGCAAGACGCGTGTTTAGAACTGGAAAAGGTAACCGTCTTAAGTTTTTGAGTCTAACGGTTTAAAATCACTTTTAAAGAAGGTTGTGGAAGTAATAACTAGCCCTAAATATATTCAAAAGACATACACTCTTCCTATATTCGTGCATCCTGCGCATAAATAGCTTTTGCAACATTGACTTAGGCTTGAGTGGATGTAGCAAAACAGGAAAACAGAAAGCGTTTGAAACATTTACGTTACGTCTGAACTAATATTGCACCACAGACTCGTACAAGAAAACCTATACATGGAGGCCATGTACCTTTAATTAAACAAAACTCCCAAAGATTAAGCCTGAAAACGACAAGTCACATGTTGATATTAAGGGCAATATGCCTTTAAAGTTAGGCCTCAGAATAAAGCTCCTTATGGTCAGGACATGCCCACTTCCAGATGACTTCAAACTCGGTCTTGGTAGCTGGGAGCACAGGACGCACTACCACTTACTTAAACGGGGGCCAAAGTTATGCTGCTTTTTTCCCGTATCACAATAATGAGACGATTACAACCAGATGCTGATGTTGAGGTCAATACCACTCCTTTTTTTGCAGCCGCAGCCCATGCATTAAACACGTCACGAGGCTGCCAATAGACCTACAGCTCCGAATATCATGTCACTCTTGGCTTTAAACGATAATTCTGGTGTTGAACAATCACGTATTTCGATTCTTGTCCGTATTGAACATGCCTACACGCATAAAGAACGATTTAAATCCGTCGTAAGAAGCATTTGACACATTTTCCAAACATTTGAAAGCTTTTGTAACATTTATACAAGGTAGAGTGAATGTCGCAAAACCATTTCTCAAGAGGGGGGAAGTAGGAGAATGAATGCCTTTGTAACATTTACACGGGTTTGAAGTAATGTTGCAAAACTGAGCCATACAGCAAAGCCAACTGGGAGGAATGTACCTTTAAGTTAAAACTAAACCTCCATCATCCATTTTTTTCTGTTGTTTATTTTTTTCCAAAAGGACATTTTCCTTAGAGAACACTAAAAGAAAATATAGTAGTAAGTAAGTATACTGCCGTCGTAACATCAGGCGCTGTAAGCCAATCTGTTTTACTTGTCTTCCCTGCAGCTTCGTTCTTTTCAAATACTATACTCAAAGATAACTTACTCTAATGGTGACCAAATACTCTTACTGTAAATTCAAAGTATGTACCTACATCGTTAAAAGCGCACGACGTGCGTGTATGCGTGTGTGTGTGTACCTCTGCTCTTCTTGAACTAACGCACCTACAATGACGAGAGTAACGCTAAATGAAATATATTGCAATTCGGATTGGCCTATTTTCATTGCAGTAACTTGATTTTCTTAAACCTTATATACACGATAAATTGCTATGAAAACTGTCAATTTGATCAGACAAAGAAAGAAATCGACTATGCTATAGAAGCTTGAATCGACGCCAATAGAGTGAGCGAAGCGAAATATAAGGCTAGTAGCCTTTTAAATTATATATTATATAGTTTCCAACATATTGTAAATGCAGAGTACAAAACTTTTCTTAAACGCCACCAACATCGAATTTACACATTTTTTAAGTAAGTAAAAAAAAATACATATTTTATTTTTAAATCTAAGGTGCGGAATGACTATTTCGTTGAGAGGATCGGAGGTTTTTGAACTTAAAAATGGCCTCTTCTGGAAGAAAAATGAACCTTAAGTTCGCAAAGTGCTATATTGCATCTCGCCGACTTTTTCAAAAAGGCCAACGATGGTAAGTAAATTCTCACCCATTCTTTTTTAAAATCCGCAGACATTCATCATTATAGACTGGCCTTTGAGAATTTATGGTAAACTAATGTGAGAAAGAAGGTGGTAGACTGACCAGGCCATGAACTCACAACTTTCTCTAGGTGTGAGAAGTGCACTACCTAGCGGAAGAAACTTCCTTTCTTCCAGGAAACTAACTCAGAAATGTATTCAGATATTCACAGTCGTGACCTCATGGCTGCTAACATATATAATATGAGGAGGAAAAGCAATGGCTTCTTAACTAGAAATTAATTAAATCAAACACATAAATATTCGGTAGATAATAAGGTGGTTTTAAACTCTAAGCTGGACGTATGAGACAAAGACTCGTTTCGTTTGCAAACAATGCCTTCTGCAGAAACACCACCTTGTGAAGGCATCACATGGCGAAAAGCAAAAAATTTTAGACGTTGACGGATAGAGGTCGTAAGGTTGTGTTTTTCTCATGAGTTTCAACTGAAAAAGGAATCCCGAGTGTCCATTGTCTAACTTATTGAAATCACAAAACAGTAAACACGTTTTATGTTTTGTGTGAGACTGGTCATTTAAATGTATTTCAGATTTATTGTATAACCTCCAAAAAACAAAATTTTCCTTACCTTTTCGCTATCGGTGGGCGTTGGAAGGCTAGACCCATCCTGAGAAAAGAAACCAGAGTCGACTGTCTCGGAAGTGGTCAATCCCTTTTTGAGGGGGAGGGACGAGGGGGCATCAGCTGATCTTCGTCTTCTCTCATCAAAGTCATCATCAGCATCCTGTTCATCATCTTCTTCGTTTTCAATCTCTTCATCTTCCTTTGTAGGGATGGAACGCAATTTAGGGGAGGGAAGAGGAGAAGGGGTCGGGGATGGGATTGGGGTCGGGGTTGAGGTCGAGTCGGGGGCGGGGGGCAGACCGTAGGCACCAGAATCACTGCAGTCTTCATTTCGAACGCAAGGCAAACACAGAAAGGCACGTGAAACTTTATGTTTAGCGTTTTGAACAACGGATACGAAGTTCCTTTTGATTTTGGGCAATATTTTGGGCCTTTTCTCTCCGCCGACCTTACCGGGGCTGTTTGGGGGCCAAGGACCAAGCGTCTCGTAATTGAGGACATAGGCCTCGTTCCAACGATAGTGGTAAGTTTGTAATGTCACGTCCACGTGGGCAGTCAGAAAAAGCAAAGGCAAAGAGAAGGGAATGTCAACCAAAGGGTCAGACAAGGACGGAGGAATCCCCACTTTGGTCTCGTGTCCGTGCTGGTCATTTGGGGGCTCCAAGGCCGCTAACATCTGACCCTCACATTCCCACATTCCAAAATTCGTATTGTTCGGGGTTTTTTTAAATCACTTTTATCGTAGTTTAACCACAAGGTGTAGGTTTAGTGTATCAAGTGTTTCTGGCCAGGAATTTTAAAAATAACCCTAGAATACAACTCTACGTCCTGCTGGTATATAGCAATATTTTCGAATTTCAAGTCAATAGATGTGGAAGTGACGCCTAACGCGTCTATATTTTAAAACCAGTTTGTTACAAACCAGTGAACCAAACTGACAAATTATCGTGGCATTCGTAGATATCGGCACACAGTTCTTTGGACTCGTTCAGCAATACGCTACCTGACTAAGGCTTTTTTTTCTTAACATGTATTTCGTTTACTTTAAAACGTGATGACGTAGACATCAAACAGGCACTTCGGTTCACCATGTACCTACAGTTAGGCCAAATCACTCCCCCTCCGTCTCTCAACACACGTATCCATTGGTTCCCACTTATCCAGATCGCACCAAGACCACTCTATTTTGAAAAACTACACCAACGCACGTAAACTCATCCGCAAACGGCAAACCACACCGTTGTCTAATTGCACGATACTCTAATCCTCCATCGTGTATCACAAATACAGAAGACAACAAACAAGCCCGCTTGGTGGACCCACTCCCTCACGTACGCACACCATTCTCCGCAACTGACCGTCTTAATAATAAAAATAATATTCCACCAAATCAGTTTGACTTCCGAACATCTCTGCGTCCTTTTCCATCCATCCGTCGAGATGTGACCAAACTCCTATATGACTCACCTGAGCGCCAGCGAGCGAGCACACCGTCCCTTCGCTCTCTGCCAGCTGACTGACGAACGAACGCGTAGAGAGGGAGACAGAGAGAAGCAGCCACGCGACGGAAGACAACACCAGCGCCACGTGGCGAGCCAACAGACGCACGCGGCCTGCACATTACTTAGAACCCCCTATACACCTCATCAATGTTGATTTCTGAAATGGTTCTCTAACTTTCACTTGGAATGATCACTACTTCAAAAGTTTTAAAAACCTGCCAGTTGCAATTTGGAATCAAAATTGGTGAAATCAAAAAGTGCATTCTTAAATGGCAATGGAAAACAAATAATTCAATTTTGAAAATCTATACTCCTATTACACTTGTTTATCCTTATGACCAGTGTTTACCCTTATTTAAACTTTATATCCTTGTTTACCTCTTACTTACCTTTATGACTTTTGTTTACCTTTCTTTACCCTTATGCCCCTTGTTTACCCTTCATTTATCCTTATGACCCGTGTTTAACCTTATTTAAGCTTTTGTAACTTTGTTTACCCTTACGACCCTTGTTTACCCTTATTTAACTTTTTATACTCTTGTTTACCCTTCATTTACCCTCATAACCCCAGTTTGCCCTTATTTAACCTTTTTACCCCTTATTTACCCCTATTTAAACTCTTGTAACCTTGTTTACCCTTATTTAATTTTTTTAAACCTTATTTAGCTTTCATTTACCCTTATAACCCTTGTTTACCCTTATTTAACCTTTTGTACCCGGTTTTTTTTTCTATATTTACCTTAAGGCCCTTGTTTACCCTTATGATCCTTGTTTACCTTTATTTAAGCTTATGTAGCTTTAATTACCCATATTTACCTCTACATACCTTTTTGTACGCTGGTTAACTTTTAAGCCGTATTATTTACTCTTACATCTTATTAATCCTTATTATTTACCTTTACACACTTATTAACCCTTGTTATTTACCCATACATATTTATTACCCCTTATTATGTAACCTTATATATCCCTATTAACCCCTTTTATTTATCCTTATGTACTTATTAATCTTTATTATTTTCCATTCCATACTTATCAACACTCATTATTTATCCTTCCATACTTTTAACCCTTATTATTAACCATACAAGGCTTAAATCTTCGTCTTTTCTCATCGCACACTTTTCACTTAGACTAGGTTTCTCCTTCAAAAACTGTAGTAAGGTTCATTGAGCCGGTTCATGTATACGAGAATCATTTTGCTTGAGATAACATAAGGTGCCCAAAAAATTATTTAAAAAGAACCTCTCGAGGTAAATCATTAAGCATTTATTTTTCCTATGATGTCAAAGAATTGCAATTTTGGGGAAAACACATGAACACTAACAAACTTTGAATTACGTGTTGCTGATGTGGATGACTTACAATTAGGGCATGCAGAATGGCAACGCTTAGGCAACGATACTAGTGCGGCTATTGTGGGGTGGTTAAGTTTGAGTTTTCTCTAAAGAAATACAGTGTAACTAGCCCACAGATAATTCTATGATGACACTTCCCCCGCCTCATTCCTTTAATTCGTCATCTTCGTGATTAGCGTAGGCTATGTGTTTAACTTGGACCACGCGACGGTCTTTCCTCAGCATAAAGTAGGCGATGTCTTGGAATGTCCGCCCGAAAAGACAGTCTGTAAGTATAGGGTGCCATCTAATGCTGGAGGGAAGAGGGGAGGGAAGGAGAAGGAAGAGGAGTGACCCGCAAGACAATGATGGGGAAAAAATGAAGAGAAAGTGCGTCCATCATCTTCGATTAAACTGTAGAAAAGACAAGGAAAAATTAAGTATATCAGAGGATGGTAGAGCAAGCGATGCAAATTGGCCATGTCCGCTATGATTGGCCAATGAGATCGATAAATAATTGGCGTTTAATAATTACAGGGCAGGTCAATGGATTTCTTCTATAGGATTTTGACATCACGGAAAGCTTATGAGTGACAAAACAATAAGGACAGCTGGTTTCGAAGAATCCTTTGATGCCCAACTCACACACATTGTAAATTGTATAATTAGTTAAATCAGTCAATCGAAGAAGTAAGTGACACCAAAAGGTCCAGTGCAAGTTAAAGGGTGAATTCACTTTCACTACTTGTTGTTATCGTACGAAAAAAAAAACAGAAAAGTGAAATAATTTTTTTTTTCTTGGTAAGGTGACAAATTAAAGTGACTTGCGCCAAAAGGCCATGTGTACGGTATTTTTCCTGAGACAGTACAACGAGGGCAGAGAAAAAATTCCTTTTGTGAATTAAAGAATATTTTAAAAAGTGGCTGTATTATAGTGTGTAGTAATTTATTCAGAGCCAGCTCTTGGACAATGCGGCCGAGTAGGATGTCCGATGCTGAGCAATCCAGAGTTGCCCATCTCAAACAAAGGTTAGGAGTAGGCCCCGGCTTTATTAATTTTCCGTCCTTGCAAACCTGTTGGCTTTGGACACAGTTAAAAACATAAATTAAGAAATATACGGTAAACACTCCAAGTCACATTAAATTATGCTACTTTCACAAAAATAACACTCAGTTCAACTTTGACTTTCAATGTAAGTACTATTTTAGCGTGATTTGGAGTTCGTTCTAATAGTTCTTTGTAGTGTTTCGTGGTGGTTTTTTTTTTTTTAATTTGACCAAAGCCAACAGGTTGGGGCCGAAAATTAATACGGTCGTGTTTTCTACGCCTAGTGTGTGCTACTTTAATCAGGAAGTAAAAGAAAAAAATTCGTCTCCATGTGTCCGCAAGTCAACAACTAGGCTCCTCTTGGAGACCAAGCAATGACAGGGACGAGCGAAGCAGTCCTTTAATTCCCTGGTCGATATAGATGCAAAGAGACAATTTCACGCCAGTTACATAATAGAGAAAGGGATCGAAGTCTGTATGGATCGTCCTACTAAAGTGGCTCAACTCCCAACAAGAGGAGAGAGAGTAGGTACTTCCCTCTCTCGAGCGGGTAATCTGCGTCAAAAACTGCGTCTATTCTGCAAGCTTTGCTGTAGTGGCACGGAGCCAAGCAGTGAAGGTGACCCACATACTTTCAGGGGCAGAGGGCCAGCAGACCGTAAAACGTAAGGAGATACAAACTCGGTACTTGGATCAATACAAATAAAATCGGAACTCGGCCGTTTTCACGGGAATCTGTTTAACGTGCCAGCTAGCGGGAGTTTTAATTCCTTTCATTTTGTGTCAAGAATTGTTGCTTGGAAGAGTTGCGTTTAATTATAAATATTTAATTAAGTCCTGTAAATTTAATTGCGAACTAGCGTAAGGTTGTGAAAAGGAAGAGATCTCCTTGAATGACCATTTTTCGGATCAATACCATGTTAGGTTTATTAACTGTTACGCGATGGAACTGCAACTTTCGTTCGTACGAAAAATATTTAAATTTTAAAACGATATCGTAGATACCTGTCTGCTGCAAGACCACCCCACACACCGACAAATCGTTATTTCAAGGTAGATGCATACAAACCAAATATAATAATTCCTATATACAACAACATTAACCAATTCTTTGTAAATCTTAAAAAATAAAACTGTAGCCAATTGTACTCACGTGTACCAAGAGTCGATTGCCTAAATTTAAGGCACTTGGGTTTTTGTTTGGGGGGGGGGGGACCCTATTTTGCCAAATAGTTTTCATAATATCACAGTGACGCAGCCACGAAAGTACTTTGGCAAGGAACCAGCAAAACCAGCTAAAAGGTCTGGGGGAACACTGTATCCTCCCCAAACGGGGCCCTGAAGCAGCAGCATGTAACGTTTTTTAGTGCCGGTTTCCTGCTTCTTCAGAGTATGGTTGCAAGTTGTAACATACTGTCAAATAAATTTCCAAAGTTTTTCATAGTCGTTCTTCAGTGCAATAAGTTTTGAAAAAACTACACTGGGACCAAATCCTCTGGCATATACGCACTTTTTTTGAAAATTAATTCATTGTCAGACTATCCGTGAATAATTTAAGTTTGTTTAGTGTTGCTGCTTCCCTTTCCAATGCTGTATTTTTAACACGTTATGTTTGGGCGAAAAGTTACTTGACGTTTCTGCATCAATCGGGACAGACTTTTAAATCAGGGCGTCGGTGGGCTAATAAAAGAAACGCTAGCTACTACCAAAAGTTAATAAATACTCCTTCACTCCTAGCAAATCAAAAGGCCAACTCAGCGTGGAATTTGTCAACTGTTTACGATTTTCACGAACCTAGGTAAGTTGTATAAACTTGAAACTATGAAACTATTATACTTCACTTCACCTTTTTATAAACTTGTGTAACTTGGAGTAAACTTGTATAATAGTTTCACCCATAACTTTTTTGTACAACGTTTTGACCACTTGGAGCAATAAACTTCACTTCACTATGTGATAATGAGAGTTCAAACTATGAAAACTTGGTGGAATTTTTCACAAGTTCTGGTTTTGTACAGATACAGCCAATTGGCGTTTCTGCAATAACTATCCTTAAAAATCCCGACAGTAATGGTGTAACAAAAGGAATACTAGCACGATAAAAATTCCAACTCAATTTTAATTTCTGCCAATTATGCAAATTTCCGCGAAGTTGGGGAAGCCTCTCCCCCACAGTCCATATAGGGCCCAAATGTAAGTTTAACGAATACATTAACATACGAGCTGGAGTGTTGCATAAGTTCATAACAAGATCGAAATTGGTTGCGTTTGATTGTGGGCATGTACGTACTAGCTGGCCTTGTTTAAAAACAGTATTTTACATTCAGTTGAAAGCGTTTTTTGATAGCTTAAAAGGACATGCCCTCTCGTTATATTCGAGCATCCTGCGCGAAATAGCTCTATTAACATTTACATAGGTTAGAGTGAATCCATTTCTCACGAGGGGAAAAATAAGATGCCTTTGCAACATTGACACGCATCTGAAATAATACTGATAAACTGAGCCCAACAGGAAAACCAACTATAGGAGGGTTTCTCTGCCTTTAATATACAAACAGAACCAAGAACGAATTTTAAGTATTTTTAAGACAAGTAGTTCACAATATTCAACCACGGATCTATTAGAGTAATCTCCAAAACAATGACACAATGACACCAACGTAGAACAAACACAGTCCAACAATTAAATTTTGTTCTACGTTGGTGGTAGTGTGTCATTGTTTTGGAGATGTCTTTAAAATACCACTGTATCAACCGGTTACCGGTGTTTTCTATCAGAGTAATTTATTTCAAATTCTATGCCTTTTGAAAACTTAGCATTGAGGGTAAATTATCGGTTTACAATTATTGGCCGAGCCCATGGTGATACATATATATATTTTATCTGGATAGGACGGACGTTAACGTTATTGTTGGCACTAAGGTCTCTTAAAATACTGTACCTTTAAGGGGCGAAAAATGTCATCCAAAGTTAACCTTTTTTTCAACCATTTGCGTTTTCTTTCATCCCTCCATCCAATCCCACTCGCAATCGTATTGGGGAACTAAAACTGCAGCGTCAAGCAACACAAAACTATTTTCACAGCTATGTTTTTCAACTTTTTTTGAAGAGCTAAACTAAGCAACAATGCATGAAGCTGATCAGATCCGGGCCTCGATAACTGCCGGGTCTTACCATGTCATGAAAGAATAGTCACTCGGACGCTTATTCAATGATACGCCAGGCATCCATTGCATCCCCCAACCCACCCCAGGAAAAGACAACGTATCGTAAACGCACGCTGAAACCTACCGTTATGTTTGGCTCGGAAAGCCTGTGATGTCATAGGGCAGAGAAGATTTCGTCTAATTTGGACACTAATCCTTCAGTTCGACCGAAAAAAAATGGGTGTTAGTCTTAAACGAAAGCTCGTGTGTGCTTAAATATATCGCGCCAATATACCACCTACCTCGTCGACTTAAAAGCAGCCTGTGCGTGTGAACCTGGGCTCTTGTGAAAGTTGGAAATGCCAATAAAGATAAATCGCGAGGTGAATGGTAAATGAAGCAGTCTGCATTAAAGACTGGCCTTGCGAGAATAATAGATACACTGGTCTGAAAAAGAAAAAAACTGTGTCGACTGGAAAACGAACCCAGGACTTTCATGACACGGCCGGGCACCCCTCCCTACCCGGACGGATCTTAGTACGCTCAGCTATAGCCCTTAGCCAGGATCTGCCAGTGTGTAGAAAGCCCAGCCTGGTCAGCGGGAAGACCTGGGTTCGAGTCCCATTAGGGGAAAAGCCAGTCTGTTTGCTTCATTGCAAATGATAATTTTCTAATAAGGGTAAGCGTAAGCGCTTTCATTTTATGACTAAAAACGATTTTGTTTTTGAGTCGGACTGGCGAATAAAGCCAAAAATGGGAGAACCCAACCCTTCCTTAACCTAGTGATGTCGTATCTCTAAAGCAGCTACTTTCAGCGTGTCAACAGGCAAAATCAATACCATTCATACATTAACAAAATTATCTCTAAAAATCTCTAGTGGGGTGTTTAATTATTATTAATTTTTTTTTTTTTTTTTTGGGGGGGGCGATTTTTGCCCGTGAACCAATACACACTAACACACCAAAATCCGTTTCTACATCCTCTTGTTCAGCCAAGTGCTTAATATTCATAATGCTATTCATAATATTCAAGCATGGTTGGTAAATACTCACCCATTACAAGCATCCATTCAGATAAATCAACAAACCTGGATTTTGCAGTCAACTTCCGCATTATAATCCAAAAATAGAACGGATTTCCTTCGCTTTCTATAACTGCTAAGTTGAAAAGAGTTGGAATTATTTTTGTTAAGTCTGGGAAAACAGTGACGGGGCTTTTTTCTTCTTTCTGTTGGCGTCGTCTCACTAAAACAGCATCATTCTAAAGCACTTTAATAAGCATGGTCAATCTGATAAGGTCGTGGCTAAATTTCCCACTAGTGCCACAAACGACCTCCACCTACACATGCATGGAAAAAAAGTGTTTGTAATTTTAAAAAAAATTAAAAAAGGAACCGAAGGAAAAATCCTGAGCAAGTAAACGTAGAAAAATATTCCGCAAAAACAGGCAAAGAAAAAATGACGAATTAAATGATGCGGCGGCGAGGGGATTTTGTTATTTTATCATATTGCCATTACAATTAGGCCAGTTGTCTTAGCTAGAATTTTGCCAGATAGGTGAAGAGTTTCACTAACGAATGACTGTCAGATAACGCTTTTCAACGGATTCAAGTTAAAGCAAAGGCTTGTAAAAAAAAGGTTTAAATTCATTAAAATTCCTCGAAATACCCAAAGTCTAGAGAGCATTGATGTTGTACACACTTAACTTTGTAGCACTAAATACTACTGACGATTTAATTACACTAAAACTACACTACCTCATCTCACTTCCCATTAAAAAATACATACATCATAGAAGAATCCTTGAGAGCAAGATGCAATACGGAGTCCCAGTAGGGATTTAGTCCGTATTGGTACATTTCCTAGATCGTCTTTCACTTTTAAAGGCAAGGGCTTGTGCATCATCTTGACGTCATAGGAATGGGAGTTATTCCCTCCCGAAACTCGATTGGTACTTTCTACAACTACTGAGTTTAAAGTGGCACTATCACCGATTGAAATGCGAACGAAAATATCGTGGCGCCATCTAGCGACATTGATATTGTTAACCTTTATAGCTTGCTCGCAGGTGCACGAGGATGAACCAAATTTTCACTCAATAATTAAGGATGTCGTGGCTTGTTTGTTTCGTTAAAAGAAATGCCGTTATGCATTCCTTCGCTTGGTGCTAGCAAACGCTAGATGGTACTACACAGCGCTAGATGTCAGATTTCGTCTGCTTTCAATCGGTGATAGCGCCACTTTAAACATGAATTCGTGCAAATCGTGACGAGTTCCCTTTGTAATGACAACAACAAACCCAACCCCGCGGACAGGTCAAAGGCTGGCGCCCAACTGTACCCCACGGTGGGGAGATAGTTGGTTCGCCCACGTTTCGCCGAATTTCAGTAAAGATATACTCTTCCCGTTTTGACGACCGCAAGAAATCAAAAGTTGACTCGCAGGTAGCTAAAAACATAACCTTACTTGACCACTTTAAGAGACTATTATTTGCTACAATTTGTAGCTTAAAGACGGGAAAGCCAAAGGCTCACAAGAAATAACTAAATACAGATGCACACCTATTTACGTTGCCTTTTGGACTTTATATGTCAGACTGCCTGAGCGGAGAATCGAACCCAGGACCTTTGGAACCAAAGGCCGAGGTCCTACCGCTGAGCCAGACTGACACGGCCTTTTTTTATATAAAAAAAAAAAACCTCCATAGGCAGCATTTAACACGTGCATATATACATATAAACCGTGTATATGGGCCGTGTCCGTCTGGCTCAGCCGTAGGACCTCGGCCTTTGGTTCCAAACGTCCTGGGTTCGATTCCCTGCTCAGGCAGTCTGACATATAAGTCCAAAAGGCAACGTAAATAGGTTTGCATCTGTATTTAGTTATTTGTAGCTTAGTTACTTAAACAGTGGAATAACAATTTAAGATATATCTTATTTTGACAAGAAGCTAGCAATGAAAGAAAAAAAATGTATGCCATGTTGCACGATGCGCTACGATTTTAACATACCTCAGTTCTTGTTTTCTCTTACTGTGACGATGAAGCTTATTTAAAAAAGTCCTATACATAGATTAGAATTTGATGTGTGGGTGGATAATGATACCAGAAACTGACCGAATGAACAAAACAATAAGATTGAGTGACAGCCAGTATCGTGCACAATTAAAACCACACTACATTTCGGGAGGACAACCTCCCGTCTTCAGGTAAAAATAAACACTAAAACATTAAAAAAATTCGTGGCAGTATCTGCCGAGTCATCAAGTCTCTAAAAACAAACTATTCAGGCATGGTCAAGGCCTAAAACTTTAAAATTTAAAAAATATTTAACATACCAATTGATACACCATGTTTCTAGATGGGCACCCGGAAGTGGAGTGGCAACAGGAGGCCGTGATGTCACGTGGTTCAGAATAATTTGGAATGGTCCAAATTAAATAGGGTGGTTTAGGTAGACGGCTTTTTCTTGAACTTGTTGAATTTGTTAAGTTGTAGGCTATTGATGACTGGAAAATATTCTTTTAGAGATTTGCTTTCTGGAATTGAATGATTGTAAACAGGAGGTAAGGATAATAAGTGATTCAAGGTTTATTCTTGCCCTGGTGTTTTTTTTTCGGTGAAAAGTATTTCGGTTCTATCCAGGGTTGGTGCATGCCCTGTTGAAGAGCTGGGAGGGGGGGGGGGGAGAATTCCTGTTTTAAAACAGTGTTGAACAAGTGAACTGGATTCAGTGTGCAATTTAAAATTAGATTTGTGGGAATTGAGACGTTCCTGTAGCATTTGCAGGCTCCGGCAAATATAGCGTTAAGTAGCGGCTTCGATCGCTACAGCTTTTTTCCTAGCTTTCCCCAACCCTGACCAACCTCCCCGTGGCTTTTGGTTCTGATGTGCCCCCAAACTCCATACCGGCCTCCATCCCGCAGCCGAATTCCGTCAATTTATTAACAGCCGAGTTTATATCGAGGCTGAAGTCTACTGACGATGCTACTATCTGGGCAGGGAAAGTATATGTAATCTCTGGACTGGAGCACAGACATAATATTATTAAGACAAAACAAACATAACGAAACGGAAAGGGTTATTTTTTTTATAATATTGCTTTCTCAATTTTAAAATTCAAATTGAGGAAGCAATATTTTGCTCATTCATTGAACTACCTTCAGACTCAACATTGAAACTTCAGTTCAAATCCAAGGAAATGTCACGATGTTCATTTTCCTCTTCTTAGTACCTGCGCGAATCGGGGTTTCCCTATTTAGTGAGACTGATGACTATGGAAAATAAGCTAAGATTAAAATTAACAAATGTACCAAATTTGGAGCAGTTGCGTGCAGAAAAAAACAAGTACATTGCTCCTCAAGACAAAAAAAAATGAGTTAACTTTTTTGTAACCCACCTATGTATAATTACAAAGCATTAAATTTGTATTAGCGGTGTGGATGGGTCATGACCCGACTACAGTGGTCAAATTTTGAAAAATGAGGTCGTGATTAAAAAACGTTTGAGAAACACTTCCAGAGAAACTAGCACATCCTTACCTCAAGTTATTCAAACAAAAGACTTAGGGGTGTGGTTCACATCAGATCTTAAATTTACTACACATTGCAAAAGCTGTTTTACATGTAAAAAATGATCTCTGCTTGTAAGACTTATGTTCGCCCAATGTTAGAATATGCGAGTCCTGTTTGGTCCCTCCACTTATTCGGTGACATAAATTTAATAGAAAAAGTACAGAGACGCTTTACAGAAAGCTTGGTTGGAATGCAAAATCTAACAAAGAACGACTAGCAAAGATTGGTTTAGATTCATTAAAATTAAGACGCTTGAGGGCCGATCTGGTCATGACATACCAAATTCTACACTGCACCATGGACCTTTAATTACTCTGCGATGTTCCATCTTCATAGCAATAGTGTAACGAGAGGTCATAATTTTAAGTTAATTGTTGGAAAAGCTAGAATGGACTCGAAGTTTTTCTTCAGACAGCAAATAGTTGCAGTATGGAACTCTCTCCCATCACATTTGGTTAATGCCTGTTCCCAGTCTGTATTTAAGAGTCATTTAAAATTGTTTTACCTATCAAGGTTTTTGAAACGTTACCGATTTTAACTGTATTTATCTTTTTTATTGTGTAAACTTTGTTTTACTCTGTAAAAAAAAATGCATATAGAGTAAAACTAACTACAAATTTTTGCTACACCTGGTTAGGGCACGTCCAGGTTTAGGGCACGTAAAGCTTTCGTTTTATGCCATGTAAACCTCTACGACTGGGTTTCCTTTAGACCTGTCCATTTTTCATATCTTCATTTTATTTTGACTGCATATACTGCATTTTATTTTCTTAAGCACAACGTATGCTTTTTTTTGTTGTACAATTTTACTTTAGGTAAGGTGTCAGTGGCTATTAAGCCCATCCATGGACCCATTAGTTTTCTTTACGAATTAAGTTATTATTATTGTTATGTCCTTTTAACATTATGTCCTTTAAAGGGCAATTACATCCATTTTGACATGCACGCTTTACTTTTGGAACACGTACACAATAACACAAGAATTACAGTAGGAATACGTTACGTACGTCCGATACAACAATTTAATTACTGCATCACCAAAACACGATACGGAGACTGCCATTGTTTTGCTGGAACGCGCAGAAATTAATCCGACAGACGTCACATTTCGATGAATGTAATTGCCCTTTAACATTTTGTCCTTTAAAAGTATGTTTTTTAATATTATGTCCTTTTAGCATCATGTCTTTAAAAATTATGAACTTTTAATATTATGTCCTTTTAGTATTACGTCCTTTAACATTATTTGCTTTAACATTACATTATGTCCTTTAAGATTATGTCCTGTTAACATCTCGACTTGCCTACAGGTGGGCAATGTATGCTCCCCGTCCTTCCAGTGAAGCATCTGTTGAAAGATGAAGGTCTGGTTGGGGCTCGTGAAGAGGTGTTGTCCGAGAGTTTCTATCAACAAGGCTTCGTCTAGCGTGTGTGTGGTGTGATCAGATTGAAGGTGCGTTCCTCAAGTGTCGCTCTGGTAGTGGTGAAAGGGGTGCATCATCCATCGGCCGTAAGGTACGAGATTTTCCAAGGAATCCATTTTCCCTACGAGGCAATTTCAAATCTGTGAGGGAGTAAAGTTATTTCCTTAGGAAGGTTCTGCAAGTCTTTGATCCGGTCTAAGGAGGGGATGACGGTGGCGGATAACAGGTCGAATTGGATACCGAGAAAAATGAATACTTGAGCAGGGGTCAGCCTTGACTTCTGGAGATTTATGCTGAAACCCAGCTGAGCGAAAATTCTGCTGCGAAGTTTACACCGTCTTTTGAGAAGTGTTCCATTGTGATTTTCTAGTAGCCAATCGTCTAACAGTGTTTGCAGGAATTTGGTTTTGATGAAGGAAGGCTAGGATCGGAAGGAGATGGCGAACAGATGCGTGAAGAAGAATGTGGAGACATGCATCTTGTAGGCCTATGGCCACTGACCAGTTGTTTGATTTCAAAGTGTGATGGATGGAGTCTAGTGTTTTCATTTTGAAGTGGGATTGCTCCATTTTCTTGTTCAGTGGCTTTAAGTTGAAAACGAGTCACCACCCGTTTCCTTTGGTAGGAGAAAAATGAAACTGTAGAATCCTAGATGTAGAGAGGGTCGTTGCATTTTGCAGCGACTTCTTTTGAAAAGATTTCCTGAACTTGTTGGGAGAGGCGGTCGGAGACTTGTGGTGTGAATTCCCAAGGAGGCTGGGTTACATGTGTGAAAGTCGGACGGAAGCCATGTTCGATGATAGAAAGAATTTCGGTGTTCGAGGAAATTTTCTGCCAGGCGGGAAGGAAATGACGAAGGTAACACCCGCTGGTAATCCATGGTGTTTGTCATTAATTGTTACGAGGTTTGCCCGTTTGGCTGGGTGAGGTGTTTCGGTTGCATGGATCAGGTGTGGAGCTTCGTCTGTTGTTTTTACCTCAGCCACGGTTGGAGTTGCTGCCTCGAAAGGACTGATCATGGTTTCTGTTAGAAGTCCATTCTTCGGATGAAAAAATGCGCAGTCTGTTCAGCTTGTCCTCGTTTCCTTGTCTCTGAAAAGGCTTCTGTTGCAAGAAGAACGGCTTTTGCTTTGGGTTGATTTCTTTGGGTTTGCGAGAGACATCTAAGTGTGGAGCAAGTTTTGGGATCAATCCTCTGAAGAGTGTGTCAGCCTTATGGATTGGTTGGGTACATAATATAAATTTAGTGGAGTCATTCAAATTTGTTGCAGAATTTAAGGCTACGTCAAGTAGAAAAAGCGTGGAATTAAATGGTGCCCTGGTGGACCAGTTATAAAATGAAATGTTGTGAAGCATGCTTTCTTAAAGACTTCGTTAATGAGAAAGACTAAGAGTTTTGATTCACGATGGCAGAGTTCAACAAAGTTTTTCGCAGCGCAGCATTAGCTGCCGTGTTGAGAACGTCGGCTTGGGAAATGGCTCTGAGGCCAACACGCAAGTGGGTTTTTGTCAAATCACAAGGGTTCACCTCTGCCGAGAAGGAGGCCACCGTTGCGTAACAATGTCGTCAAAACGGTGATCGATTGGCCAAGAACTGCTTGTTGTTTGGGGTTTCTGTCACGAAGACCGAAGCCAGAGTCTGTTGATAATCGTAATCCTCCGTTCTTTTATGGTTCGGAGTTTTCTTGCGATGGTTTGACAGGAAACAATCTGGTAACACTGTCTTACAGTGTTCGAAGTAATTCTGAAAGGGGAATTCCTGAAGGATCCTCGGATTCACGAAAACTGTCGCTGAAATGAGCGTGTCTAGAGTAACCAATCTATGAATGAATTTGAATTGAAATAATCTTGGAAATCCGATAAAGGAGTAGATTTTCTCAGTTGCCGATGGTGATGCGGACTGTGCTTTCGTTTCCGATTTCTCGGGCAACAAAAGCCTTTTGGCCCGGGCAAGCGGGAGTTGTCAGCAACCGCAGAATCAAAGTCGCTTTCGGAGTGGGAGTCTATGGTGATTATATGGCAAGATCGTCTGCTTTCGTGTGAGCGTAAGAGGCTTTCGGATTTGTGACCGGGATGTGAGCGAAAGTGGGTTGTTAAGGCCGGTGAAAGAAGTAAAAGAAGACCAGGAGCGACTTTCGGAAATGATCGGGGAACTGCGATGTCGTCTCCAGGACACGAAGAAAGGAGACTACGGTCGTGGAGGAGAGACATGTGCTCTTGATCTATTGATCCATTCATGGGAACAGGCGGTGGGGAAGCCCATGGATGGATATCACGCTGTGATCGGGCAAGGAGGTTTGCAATTTCTTCTTTCGTTGAGGGGTTGATCGGCGGCAGGGGCGGTAGAACGAAGCGGTGAACGGCTGTGTGGGTGCCAGGAAGAGCCAGACGAAAGATCCAAAGGTGTCTCAGGGACAGGACGAGACCTTTTCAGTTTCTTGCATGCTTTCGTTGACTTAACTTTCAACTTCAGCTTGGAATAGGTGTCCTTGATTTTACGGAGTCCCAGCTGGAGTAAGTGAAGATGAAGGGCAGTGTCAGGAAGGGTGGCTTGGCCGCATGGAATCCCAGGGAAGCATTGGTCGAATAGGCGGCCGTACCATCGAGTCCGGCTGTAAGTGAAGCTGAAGGTCCATGAGAATGAAAGCCTTTCAGAGAAAGAAGGCGGCTTTTAGCCGATAGGAGAGCGCTTCGCATGAGGATGCGGAATTAGATGATCGTCTGGGTTGATCTCAGTGAGATGACGTACTCTAGTCGAAGCACCCGACGGGCCAGGAACTGGAGACGGAGGATGAGTAACAACAGGGTCAGCAGCAGAGGAGTCGGTCGGCGCAGGGGCTTTCGTGGCAGCCTTGACTTTAACCATCGCTGCAGTAAAATCTTCTTGTGTACAAGAACGACAAGCGTGTTGACACAGCTAGAGAAAGAAAGATGGCCAATTTAGCCTGTCGGCCCAATAGGAGGATTACGTGTATGCATACTGTGGTTAGCGAGGTGGTTACAATATAGACAATATCTAGGGGGGGGAAAAAAAAAAAAAGAGTCATAATACAAAATCTACAGATGTACAGATGTAGATTTTCGTCATAAAAACTAATTTTAAATAGTGTTAAAATTCCAATTTTTACTATCTGCAAAATACTTCCCTTCAGTAATAACAGCCGACTTTGACCCATTGGATTAGAGACAGAGAGAACCCGATGCCAGAATAAAGTGTCATACCAGTTACTTAATTATTAAGAAAGGTACTCACCTATATTGGTAATTATGGTTCCAAGTTTCCAGTTGCAAATAACTCAAATGTCCAATTTTAATTCCAGCCACCGAATGTTTTTTTCAGATTCTTTCACCACTTGAACCACTAATGTCTCGGAGGTAAGTATTCTAGGATAGTAAGGGTGTTCTAGGGTAGTAGGGTAGTAAGTGTTTTTATGAATCCACGAATAGGCGGCAACAAGTTCGTCTAGCAGACTGCCACACCCATACACCCAAGAAGCCGCCAACGACCATAATTTGTGTGGCCGCACCATTAATAGAGACCAATGTGGTTTGGTCCAAGTTAACTTAAGGGGTCACTGGCAGTGGATTTGTTTCACCTGAGACTTTGGCAACCTGAAGAAACAGGGGAGTAGGGGGGGGGGGGGCATAGTTCTTTCAGATAGAGGATGTCTGCCAACCCGGGTGGGCGACTTGATCGTTTTGGGCGTACATTCGTCAATCTCGTCTCCATGCCGTGGCGACCCAGAGGATGGACGACTACGTTTTTGCGCCAGCTCGGAAGTCGTATCGGAGATCGTATCATCAACTGCAACTGACCCAACTCGTCCGAGATTCAGGGTGTTGTGAACTGCCAAAAACTGTTGGCCTCTTAATTTTGTATTTAGGCCTATTTGCCAAAACTATGTGTTGGTCTCTATTTTAATATTGTAGACGCCTATTTGCTCCTTAAGAGCTTTTTTGATGAAGTACGATGTTTGGTGCCACGTTTCATAAAATTATGCTTAACACCACGTAAACACGTTTAGTCTAATCCAGGCGAAGTTTGTAAAGCTCAGCGTTTTTCTTCTTCCGTAGTTAACTTAACGATGTTGGCCGCATGTTAACCCATAACCGCCCGAAAGAACTTTCAGACCCTTTTTTTTAGAGGGACTCGGGTCGGTTCTCGGATTAGAACCGGCATTCTCTTGGTTTGGAGCCGACGACGCTGACCACTGGGCTGTGACTGCCCGCTTTGCTGGGGTCCCCGGGGACCCCTCACAAAGCTCGCGCTGGGACTTAGTTTTTCGCTGTTATACGTTGAAGGCGTACGTTCGTTTTCGCTGTTATACGTTGAAGGCGTACGTTCGTATCTAGGCGGTTATGG
>JAHWFP010122334.1:60731-74218 GCA_023313725.1 Lithobius niger
TCGCTGTTATACGTTGAAGGCGTACGTTCGTATCTAGGCGGTTATGGGTTAAATGGTCTCGTCATGATTTTCATTCAAATTTAACTTAACATACCTTAAACCAGTTGCTGCTGCGAAAATTAGAACGGGTTATGGGCCCAGGCAACAATTCAACGGCATTTTTGGAACTAAGTGAAAAATACAACCATCCGGCAGATCGTCGCAACAAAGTGAAAATGACGAAAATGGCCACTGCGAGGAAACAGAAGCGCTCCAAGAAGGCTCCTCAAAGTGAGTAAAGCCAAAATACTCGCAAAAAGGATGCATTTTAAAAACTTTTATAAGCCGAAATACCATATAAGAACTCTTTAAATAATCTGTGCAGACAGAAAGTAACGATGTCATCACTCATTATAACGAAGACTTACGAAATTCGCAGCCGAAATGACAATCGTAAAAATAACGGTGATTAGACAAAACTTTCTAAACTTGTGTTTTAATTAAACCAAAGACGAAAATATGGCATCCGGAAGAAATTCTGACGATTTCAAAATACCAAAATTAAATGCAGAAAATTACCATGCTTGGTCGATAAGAGGTAAAGCTGCACTAGTGCAAAGAGGTATCTGGGAAGCCGTTGATCCTGGATATGGCGCTGCTATGTCTGACAGCGAGCAAAAAGCAAATGACAAAGCGCTGACTTTGCTTTTCCTAGTTGTAGAAAATATCTACCTTGACGATATTGGCAATTGCGTGCGTGATAAAGCAGCTTGGGAGAATTTAGCTGAAACTCGCACCAAATACGGACTGCTCCATATTATTCAGCTTGTGAGAGATTTTTTCACAATAAATATGTAAAATGGTGAGAAGATGACATCATACTTGGGTCTTATAATGGAAGTACACCGCAAATTAGCAGCCTGTAGTTATGATTTTACTGACAAAGAAATTGCACTTGTTAATGGATTTACCCAAAAGCTATGAAGCATTGATATTAAATCTGGAGTATGAAGATTTGTCAACTAAAATTGTGAAAGCCAAACTACTGCTGGAAGAAAAAGAAAAACTAAAGGTGATAGGCCTAAAGAAGAGCCTGAAAAAAGATAAGGCCCTATTCACCACAACAAAGTAAAACCAACACAACAAAAGCAAAATAAATTAATTAAACATGGTACGCTATCTACCAAAATTGTCCCTCCCTTGGTAAATAGCGTACCATGTTTAATTAATTTCTGTTACCAAGTAAAACAATGAGCCTTTCGGCCTGTCGTGTCAAGCAAAATAAAGGCCATGACAAGCGCTAGCGGAAAGAAACAATCCGAGAAGAGTGGCAAACGTTATGGAAAATGCTATTGTTGTTCAAAATTAGGTCGCATTGCCAAAATTTTCCAGAAAAGGACAGTAATCATAGCAACCATGAAGAGAGGAAGAAGTTGCTAAAGCATCGAAAGTTGTTAGCACACCTGGCAGAGCACTACGTACTGCAGACGTCAAAAGTACTGTAGCCACAGCCTGGTATTTGGACAGAGCAGCGGCCGAACATGTCCTCAAATAAAGACAAGCTTATAGATTTAGCAAATAAGCACTCAGCTGTAGAAGTCGCAAATAAACAAACTATGCAAGTTGCAGGGAAGGAAATCAAAGTTTTGCATCTGACGAAAGAAAACTGTACAGGCGGATACAACATCACGCTTGAGAACATTCTGTATGTACTGGAACTAGACAGAAATTTGCTATCAGTAGGCAGAACCGAACGAAGTGAAATTCGCACAAGGTAAAGCTACAGTCATTGATAAAGACGGGTCAATTATCCTTACAGCGAAGACGGAAAATGGTCTTTACAAAGTAGAAGAAGAAATACTGAAGACACACAATGCGAAACAAAAAGAACACGATGATTTATGGCATCAGTGATTGGGCCACGTAACTTTTATTCACGACCACACTAGATATGCCAAAGTGTATACTATGAAGACTAAATAGTGGTCTTAGACAATTTTCATGAATTTAGTCGCGAAGCAGAGAACACCCATGAAGTCGAGGTGAAAACGCTAAGCTCTAACAATAGAGGAGAGGAGTCGAAAATTCAATGAAGGCCTAACTGAGCATGGAATAAAAAACTAACTGTACCAGAAAATCCTCAACAAAATGGAGTGTCCGAGAGATTTAACCGTACATTGTTGGACATGATGATGTCTTAATCCACTCCAACTTACCAAAACAGTAACACCAGGGAAAGTTTGCTCAGTCGTGTTACATTCACAGAAAAATTAGTGAACTTTCCCTGGAGTTCCTGTTTGTGGTTGTAAACATTCCACTTGGTTGGCTTTCCTGTATGGCTGTTTTGAAACATTCCTTCAGACACGTGTAAATGTTGCAAAGGCATTCAGTTTCCTATTTTTCCCCTCAAGATTAACGGTTTTGCTCAACTTCTCTAATCTCCTTAAATGTTGCAAAAGCTATTTTGTGCACGATGCTCGAATATAGTGAGAAAGTTAAGTACGTAATTTTTTGTCATCCACCCAGGAATAACTTGTAGGTCGCTTATTCGACTTCAATAAGTGTTCAAAAGTAACGTTGTGGGTAATGTTCGCTCACAAATATAAATACAAACATAAAATTTACAAGGTTGAATTTAGTAGTACGTGTGCAGTTCACACATCGAGTCTAAATTTTGACCTATACATATATGTGAAAGATTTTAAGCAATTAACCGCACCTTCTGAATGCTTCAAACGCCATTCGCTTACCTGTATTAGGCCACAAGTTACAGATTAATATCTTTATCCCATTGTCAACGACACCCATGTAATAGTTTTATTCCAATTTTTCCTTGTACTGTTGCCTCTAACAAAACATTGAAGGAAACACTTTGTGCAGAATGCTACTCGGATCGACCATCTTGCAACATGACGTAAAAAGAAAGGTGGAGATAACTGCTGGAAGCCTTCGGATGACATCCGCGCTGGCAGCACCCTCTCTTGCAACTTCAGAGCAAATGCTGAAGACAAGGCTCGATGAAGGCAAGCTTCGATTTTCTTACACTGATCACAACTAAAATAATCTTTTAAACAAGGAGGCGTAATCGCATTCCTTTCCATAATCAATCCACCAATTGTGTGGTGTCGTATCGATGCGACGTCAAAAGAAAATAATAGCATTGCTTTTCGACGACATACTATCGTAGTTAACAAAGGCTAGCATCGCAAGAAAAACTTAACACAATGTGTGTTTGACAAGCAGTGTGCCACAGGAGTGTGTAAGACAGGCTCCTGTACAGTGTGATATAGAAATCTCCATGAATTTCACGGTTTCGAGCGAGCGCAAGCAGTCAACCCTCCCTAAAATTCTTGGGTCCGGCACAGTGAGGATAAAATTCAACTGTAGGATGGCAATGCACAATTATATAACAGACTGCAGAATTTCCCATTACATTTTTTTGCAAGTAGTAATGTTTGCTTTTTATTGTAGAAAATATACAGTCTCTTACATAATTATGTATCAATCTTAAGTCAAACAATATCAGCAATATTCATTTAAAAGAAAAGATTTGCAGTTAAAACAAACAATAAGAAATTGCAGAACAAAACAATGTCACAAAGCATTAATCCACTCTACAACAATTAAGACTTCTCACACAAAAAAAATCTTCCAAATCTGACAAGTTTTATCACTACTTTGGCCAGCTACTTTTTGGTAAAAACAACTTGAATATTCCAAGTAAAACATTGAAAGAATATAGGTGTACACAAAAATGTTGACCTTGGAGGGAGAAGGATGGGAGATGATTACGCAGTAACACTACTACATTACAGCAACAAATAGTCCAAGTCATTTCAAGCATTTTTGCAATAAACTTTCAGCACTAGCATGAATTTGTAACCAAGTGGTGTGTATGTTTGCAGTTTGACTGACAGGCCACAATTATCAACAGGCTAATATTTAGAAACCTGCAAATGGAGTCAAGTAATAAATAGCAATACTATGTTGCTACACATTAATTACTTGAACGATGTCTTCCAATGGGCTTAGTGGTAGACAGCCACAACTGTGCGGATAGATAAAGATTTACGCCTGATGTGCTCAGTGATGAATGTTTAATTCCATGATTGTTTTTGGTGGCTGGATTTAGTCAAACGTGTGACTCAGCTTAGGATTTTTTTTGCATTTACGCAATAAATTTTTTCATAGAAGAGTCAGTCCGATAGCTAGTAACCAGGTATTAGATCAGACTCCTCAATGAAAAATGAACTGTGTAAAGCACAAAAAATTTTAAGCAGAGTAACGAAGTGCTGAAACAAAACATTCATGCGTATGGCTAACATACATTTCTCTCACCAGGTAATATATTAGTCAGACACATGAATGTTTTGTTTCAGCATTTTTCCATCTTTAGTCGCTACTTGCATACTTATTCATACAAATGCTGGAGTACCACTCAGCCAGTCTATTTAGTCGAGCCATATTCTTATAGAAATAAATGTGGCTAGCCATATTTTGGCTTCCAGATAAAATTGGCTAACTAAATTTTGATGCACTCTTTTTTTTTCTACTCATCTCTCCAGGAAACAAGAGGAGAACGACAAAGCATTCAGTTTCTGGCCAACATGTTCTTTCTGGTACAGTTAGCAAGATTGTGTTTACCAAAATAAGTTTATCAAATAAGTTACTCAAAACATTTAGTAACTGCCCATGTTTCTTTACACAACAAATAATGAAAACGGAAAAATAAAAAAACTGAAAAAAATGGGGTAGGGAAACCATTGGTTCAGGTGAGATTTGAATTGCGTGAGCACGTTCCTACTTTTAATGCCCATGATTCTAACTGGGATCCTGGTTTCTGTCCGTTCACAAGGCGACCTGATGGACACTCACTTCCCAGTTAGAAAACTGAACATGGCCTTCTCGTTTAGTCAGCCTATGTGCTAATTTCCTCATTCAAGTTCCGCCGTAAAACTAATTAGGAAAGCGAATATTTTTTTGTGCTCAATAGATTTTTGGTAATCAGTGACCAATAAAGGTGACCTGTTCTTCTTTTAAAGAATGCGTTCTCCCAGGCAAGAATGTTTCTAAAAGGCATTCTTGAACGAAACAAGGTAGTGCAAGTAATGCCGCCACTACCGGCATTATTCGCACCCAAATCTCACACGTTTCTTTCCTACCGACTCTGAAACCTACCTCCAAAACTAAAAACCATATTCTTGAGAGCAATTTTACCAAGTTGAACCGATTCGATGACAAAATCAGGCTTCGGTTGTATATGATTAGGCCGTTTTAAAAACGTAGTTGTTATCCCAAGCCCGCCTGCACGGGCTACACACAAACCCCGCACAGACTAATTTTTGTTCACGGTGACCAAAAATGTCAACTCATGATCTGTAAACTAACAAAGTTTCTATTCAATGAACGTTTTCCTGTATGTAATTTATTGTTAACTGTTTCCTAAGTAGATTTCTGAAATTGATCTGTATATAGGCCCTTCACTGTAAAAACAAGTGCCAAAAATGGGAATAAATATTTTTTTTACAAACCATCTGCACCGATTATTATAAAAATTACTTGAGAAATACCTTCCTGTTTTTAGATGGCCTTATCTTAGAAGCAATAACCCGAAATTATATTTACCTAGAAAACTCGCAAAGACAAAAAAAATTCCTTTTGAAAAGTTAAGCTCGTTGTGAAATTGAAAGTAAAGTGTCCACGTGGCCCAAAGCACAATACAATTTCAACCAGGTGATTCTTCATAATCAGATGTCCATTAGCTACGTAATATTCTTTAGATCAACTCCAATTATTGACAGCAAGTACAATCAAATTAAAATGAAGAGAGAGACAAGGCAGCTACGTTCTTCAATCATCCCAGTGTTTCCACTCCATTCCATCAGGGGGCTTAATATCAACCTTCTTGCGGCCAATATCCTTCCAGTTGGTGCTCAGCACTGTTCCTCCAGACTCAGTCTGAAATTATACAGAAAATTGCCGTCGTTAACTACAGAAACTGACAATTTGTTCCATTTATATGCAGTCTTACATTCTCTACGCAACGATCGATGGCCGGTATAAAAAGCTCCACCAATACAGCAGCAAAAAATCTAATAAGAAGCTTACATTATAAGGCAAAGTCTCATAGCAAAAACGACGACAAGAACCCCAATCCCTTCAATAAAAACGGGCGAGCGTGTCAATTCTTTGGCCAGAAGTTGAAGCGAGTATGTTGTTGCCTTGAAAAGTTTGCTCTGTGTGGTCATTTCAGAGAGAGAGGCAAGTCTTAAATGACATCATGCACAAAGGACAGTTATTTTTCACAAAGATACGGATCGCTCAAACCAAAGTGAAAAACTGGGAGTTGGGGGAAGGGGCCTAAACGAGGAAATGCTGGTGTGTGGGGTAGTGTGTCTGTTAGCCCTGCTCTTTAGAAAATATAGCGATTGCGAGAGTGGGGGGAGGGGGACAATGCGTCTGCTACCTTTAACCTTTTTAGGCAAGTCTTTTTTGGAAGGATGGGAGGAAAGGGGGGACATGACACGGGTGGTAGAGGATGGGAGGAATACCGGGGGTATACCAGGAAGAAACTAGACGATTAAATACATTTGAACCAAAAAGTCCAGCAACAACGTACGTTGTCAGGGTGCAGATTTTTCGACAGATGTGTTTCAGTTTAAAACCTTCTTGTCATCATCCGGAAATTTTCGGGTTTTAACACGCCTTTGTTAGCAGTCCATTTTGCTGTGCATTTAGGTTTCCCGCAATGGCACTTCCTGCACGTGGCCGGTTTTTTTAGGCGGTGGTTGAGACAGTGGCTCCCTCCCTGTACGAGTGGAATTCAGGATGCACTGACACCGGGAGGAGAGGTCTTTTGTATGATGGGGAGTGACGATTTTCCTGATGTCTTTATGCGCTGGCTAGGGATGTGCGATACTCAAAAAATTCGAGCCGAGCCGAGTATGAAACTTGTACTCGAACTCTGCTCGCTGCTCGCGTCTAAACTCTAAAAATTCGAATCCGGCAAAAATGTGATAACTTCGTCAATTTTTGACCTATTTTGACATTCCAATATACCAAATCGATAGTCTCAACGAGAGCTTTCCAGTAGTGCAGATTAAAAGTCAATAACTGAAACCATTTGCAAGTTATATCCTTAAAATTGGAAAACAATGAGCCACACAGTCAGCTAAGTACCATCTTTGTTCGTGTTATCTTAACAAATTAAAGAGAAACTTGCAAACAAAATATTTCCATCAAATACTCGAACTCGACTCTATACTCGATTCTTCTTTTGCAAACTCAGCTCGGCTCGAATCGAATTAAAATTTTTCTACTCGCACATCCCTAGCGCTGGCACTTGGATGTTCATGAGCGGCACTCTAGCGTTTTGGCAATATTGGATGCAAATGCATTCAAGTGCTCTGAGATGTGGTTCAAATACGGAGTTAGATTTTAGGAGCACTTTGATTTTGTCCCATGCAATGTCATGATTAGTGGTGTTTTGATGAACAGCTACTTCATTTTTCTTATCTTTCTTTCTCAGTGCTGTCTTGTGTACATTAAACCTTTATTATTATTATTAAAACGTTAAAGACGAGTCCAACTCGTCGTAGACAAGGCCAACGTGTAAGTATTAAAAACGGAGTCCAAAAGTTTTCCGGTGCCGTTGGATGATTAATTCTACTGTGGGAAGGAGTGCTTTCGGCTTCATTTCCGCTGCCGCTTTCGTTGCATTGACTTGAACAGCTGTGGTGAGCAGAATGGCATTTTTCGGCCCTAGGGTGAAAGGTGGCTTTCGGTTGAACAAAGGTGGCTTTTGGTTCGACGGCCATGATGATGGCAAAGGGAAGGAGACTGGGAATGACGGAAATGAGTACAGGTTAGACGAGCAGGAACAGCTTTCGGCTGGGAACCATGCCGGGCACAAGAACGATGACGTTTCTTGGTGGAAACGAAAGAAGGCTAAGGCTAACACTTGGAGGAAAGGCCTCGGGCAGAATTAGCGTCGATCCAATCTTGGGTGAAAGTTTGTCAGCTGAAGCTCTTGGATTTGGAGGATTACAGTTGCATTTGGCGCTTTCCTAGGGTCGTACATAACAGACAAAACCATTTTCAAGGCTAAGTTACGTTCATAAAGACTGCCACAACGTCGATTTACTTTGGTGTAACAGAAATTACTCACACTAACAGTTCATGCACTACCAAAAGTTCCATGCAAATGATATTTGACTAGGTTACAACCAATTTCAAGGCTCTTTGCACCGTACATCCTCAAAATTCCCTTTTAAATTCCTGTATTTTGCCAGATGTCATCGTTGGCACCATTGTCCTTAGTATGCAGTAGAAATCTAAACCGCTGTAAAGCAGAACAAACATTATGTCCCCTCTCCCACCAATGAACAAGGAGGAAGGAGGAATAACTAACAGCCAATAGAGAAGCACTTGCTCTGCTGCCCCTTCTGACAAAAATTGGTTACACTCCATTTCTCTCTTTCTGTCTTCAGTCTAAACCGAGGTGAGCATCGTTTGTAGAAGAGATGGATTTGTCTGACTAATTATTTTTATTTAGTTATTTAATTTTTTCTATTTAATTTTTTTTCTATTTATTTATTTAATTATATACTTAAATTAATATTACTGTTATGGCATTAACATCATTCCAATTCAAGACCATTTCAAGACTCCGACAACAAACCTTCCAATTTTCAAATTTTTTCAAGCCTTGAATTTTGATTTTAAAAATTAAGGCTTTTCAAGGATTTCCACGCCGTGTACGAACCTTGTCTTTCAAAGAGATCTTGAATTGTTTGTTTTGACAAGGGCTGTTTATCAGCAGATGGTGTGGTGGGACGTCTTGAGTGATTTTGGGGGGGGGGGGGGGGGAGAAAGCAAGAAAACAGGTCTAATGGAACTTCGACTGGTTCAGACCTTAAGGCATTTTCTTAGATTTGTCTTTATGAGACTTTTTCTTGACTCTAAGCTTCAATTTGGAGTAAGATAATAATAATAATGATTTAGCCACGATAGTGACTGGGAGGACAGAAGGGCAGGTGCCACTTACACTGGTCCCATAGTTAAATTAAGTCAGCGGTAGCTCTTACGCTTAAAGAAATTGTGCAGATTGCATGCCATGAGTAATGTCTTAAAGTGTTGAGGGCATTGAGCAGAGACCACATTCTGGGGAAGGACGTTCCAAACCAGTGTGACCCTGTACGAGAAAAAGCTTCGACATTCGGTGCGAGCCAGCTGGATTATGAATGCCCGCGTGTGGCCCTGTACGAATGAAGTTCGAAAAACGATAAATCGACGGAAAGGAACCCATGAACCTCTGTACGTAAGAAGCAGGTCCGCAAGAAAACGGCGCAGCTCCAGCGACTCCAGGCCCGCACGTTCCAGACAAATGTCATAAGGAAGGTTTTTGAAACCGGGTAACCCCTTGTTGAACCTGCGCTGAACACGTTCAACTTTATCAATGTCTCCAAGAGAGTGGGCGACCACACCTGGCTTGCATACTCTAAAGTACATCGCACGAAGAGTCAAAGACCCGGAAGGCCCAGACCTTAATTGGCATGCTACCAGATATGAAGCATCGATTTACAATTGCCAGCTTGCGAAAAGCATTTTTTGTGATAACATCGCAGTGATAGGATGCCTTTAAATCAGAGTTAAGGTAAATATCAAGGTCTTTTACGGTACGCACAGTGGGCAGCTGTGTGTCTCCCAACCAGTATTGAAAATCATATCGGTCTGGTTCAATATGAAACGTCTGGCACTTATATAAAGCGAGTGGCAATTGCCACTCGATGCTCCAGTCCAGAACATACTTGCGATACATACTTAAGATGTTTTCATCTTGCGAAGCTCAGCTTGAAGCGACAGAATATCAGATGTAGTCGAAGGCTGTTCACATTGAACAGGGGATGCTGAGCCAGTGTGCCAGTTGTAGGCCTAACCAAAGAGTCGAAAGACTGAAGGTCCGTAGGTGGTGAACGGTCTATTGTTGGTGAAGAGTGGCTTTCGGAGCCCGAAGGAGCCACCACGAAAGGACGCCAAACATCGAAGATCTTCTTGGATGATCACGGCGTGATAAGCGGTGTTGAGTCAAAATACACGATGGTCCGGGGGAGGGCTGAGGCGGGCTGACAACAGCAGGGTTAGCAGCAGAAGCAGCCGGAATTGGAGAGGGACTCTACCGGGATCGTATCTTCGACGTGCCTTTCAACTTCGTCATCGGAATGAAGTTTTTAGTTTCCGAAGGTCTTTCGGGATGCCAGAAAAACGGGCGTGCGTGTGAACACGACGACAGCCACAGAAAACAAGATGACCACTTTCGCCTCTTCTGTAGGAGGGACGCGCATTTCGGACTTACGCGCTGGCTGGATTTAGTCAATTTAAACTCTAGGAAAAAAGCATTCGAAAACAAGAATGCTGAATTTACAGGTAATGTAGATTTTCGTACCGAATAGAAAGTGGTCATTAATTCTAAATTTAGTGAGGCCGTTCAATACCAATACTGGTGTGAATAATACCAGGTCGTAATATCAGTTAAATCTCGATTTTTTTTCAACAATTTTTCAAAAAATTGACATTTTGACATACACCATTTTATTTTGGAACTCTTGCCACTATAGTCAGTAGCTTAAATTGTTTGTTCTAAAGTTATTAACGTTCTGTAAAAACCGGGAAACAAAAACAAATTCTTAGGGCATTAAGTGTAGCCACTGAAAAAAAATTGTAACCTATGGTATCAAATGCAAATATTCAAATTTTCCAATTTTAGCCTTTTTCGTAGCGCATCGTGTCATGCTGGGCCGGTAATGCTGGTATCGGAAGAAAAATTAAGGGTATCAGAAAACCTTAGAAAATATGCAATATAACACCATGGAAATTTCAGTTTGCTTCTCATACGCTGAGAAAATCTAATGTTTATTTTTATTCACTGCTAACCAGGGCTCAAGAAATCTTAAAAAAATTGGGCGCCAAGTTGGTTCCTAATCAATATTTTTTAGTCGCCAACAGTCCCCCCCCTCCCCCCAAAAAATATTAAAAGTTTCTCGTGCAAAAATATTTGTCAAGACATGAGAGATGACGATTTAATTTTAATTTTTTATTACCAAAAATGACCACAAAGCAGGTGTTTATTTTTAGTATTAAAAAAGGGAAACTTTAATAATGAAAAAGCCGGTAAAATACTAAAATATAGCGTGCATTCATTAAAACAGCCATCGACCTAATTAAACTGATTAAAATTGTTCATTACCGACAACAGAAAACTACCAAGTATGAGTACTGTTTGTTACAACTGTAAACAAGGATAAAAGTTTTTCGGTGCATTTATTGTAGTATCATTCTCGCATGAAAGAAAACATGAAATCTGGAAATTACGAAACAAATTCAAAACAAATGGATATTGTGCACTTAATTTCAAATAACTGTCAAACCGGAGAGGTTTTCCAGGTCCACATCCTCCTCCTCCTAAAAGAAATTTCCTTAGTTTCCTTTGCTTGCATTACCTTCGCGCCAACAACTGATACTTGGTAAAAGGCACAACTTAGGAACACGTGATTTAAAATTACCCCCATATATTCATACACTTTTCTCCCCCATTCCCACTCCCAGCACGGAAAAAAAGGCTTAAATTAAGTGGATAAGCTTCCATTCCAGATTTGTGAATTTCCATGAATAAACTTTTTAAAAGAAATATCTACCAGTGGCAACCCCTAAAGTTCATTCAGGCACAATTGAAGCTAGCTTTACTCCAAGTTACTTGGATTTGTCAAAATGATCACGCTAGCAACGCAAAAGCAGATGTTGACAAATTGCTCTTAAAAGTTAACTGAAAGGTGCACCTACTACCAGTAATACGCAAGATAGAGTTGGAATAACTGGAGATACTCAAAACGGTAGAGTAAAGGTTGTATTGTTACTAACAAAGTAAAAAAATATAAGAGAAAATTATATATTTACTTTCGATTTATTCTCTTTTAATTTTAGTGACCTGAGATTACGTTTTCCCGGTTGTCAGCGTTTAGAGCACCCTTCTGATATCCGCTAGATGAGCCAAACACAACACATTCAGCAGTAAATAATTAAAATAATACTTTTCATTACCGTAATTTTTATTCATTTTAAGTCTTAAATTAATTATACTTTTAATATAACGAATTTTGGAAAACTTTAAGATCACCAACTTCCAGCATCACTGTGCTGGATTTCTGATTTTCATATTTTTGTTGCTGACCTTTGTAACTGGGCTCCGCAAAAAGTAATGTTGCTAAGGATCGTCCAGTTAAGTTAGACTACCGTAAATCGTGTATTAAGAGCCCAGTTGAAGCTAAAGCCCACCACCTAAAATGCTGTAAAGTCAAAATCATGAAATAGTGGAGTTAAAGCCCACCTCTCAAATTGTCGTTTTTCTACGAAAAATTACCTAAAAGTTACATGAAGTGAATAAAGATAGTACTGCTTGCTATGTTGACTGTCCCTTCCTAACAGTGGACTGTTCCTTTAGCTCCTAGCACCTGCACAAAGGCATCTCTCACCTAGGGCTCTTCCCTTCTTCACACCAATTAAAAGGATGTAAAAATTGGTCTTCCAGATATCGTTCAAAAGCGTCGAATTTTCTGTAGTAGATGTCCAGAAAGGGTTTAGAAAATTGACAATGCTTGATTTAAAGCTCACCTCCCTATTTTTGCCAAATTAACTGAATAAGCCCACGGGCGTTTAATCCACGATTTACGGTACTAACGTTTTACAGTCACCAGAATTCTTTAAATGACAAAAGGTAAACGAAACAGTAAATAAAAGTTTATGTACTTAAATTAGTTATTAAATAAGCAAATAATAGCACCGTGAGTGAGAAGTTAAAACCTTCCCTGAAAATAACGCTGCAGCTGCGATCTACTTTTGTTTTTCACGAGATGTTAAAAGAGAATGTACCTATTGTTGGCGAATTCTATACAAAAAAAAAGGGTTGGGAAATTCGCCACACTGGCTACTTAAGATATTTTGTCGCCATTACCAATTTTTTATTCGTATTTGGCGAATTGGCGATCGTATTTCTTGAGCCCTGCTGCTAACTAATCTTCTAAAATAAAAATCAATTAATTTGTGGTGCGCGAGATATTTACATAAAAAACCCCTCCTGACAGGGATAAATGAACCATAAGCGCATCAATATTCCAAAACGGTATTTAATTTTCGGGAAAATTTGTATCCCTTGTTCACAATAATTTTCACATATAATATGTACAATCAAAACATAAGAGGCTGCAACTGTTTCCAGTTCGCCATCTTGGAGAAAACCCAAATACTTGGTTTCTTCAAGATAGCTAAAGGATCGTTTACATTGAAGTGTACAGCTCATGATTTATAAAAATACTCGACTTCAATAATGACTACAACCAATTGACGTTGTTGCAAATTTTCGATAGTCAATTAAACACCCGTTGTTATGTGTTCAAACGCCGATTATCTTCATCTGGCTTCCTGCGTTCTGGACACTCTACTGCATCGGATCGGTC
>JAHWFP010122334.1:74618-123247 GCA_023313725.1 Lithobius niger
CGACCGATCCGATGCAGTAGTGTGTCCAGAACGCAGGAAGCCAGATGAAGATAGTCGGCGTTTGAACACATAACGGGTGTTTAATTGGCTATCGAAAATTTGCAACAACGTCTTCAAGATAGCGGACTGGAAACAGTTGCAGCCTCTCTTATCATGTACATAAAATGTGAAAATTATTGTGACCAAGGGATACAAATTTTCCTGAAAATTAAATACCGTTTTGGAATATTGATGTTCTTGGGGTACATCTATCCCGTCAGGAGAGGTTTTTTATGTAAAAAACTAATCTTCTGCTGAGTACGATGGTTGCATTTTTCTGTTGTGTCAAGTTTTAAAAGCAAATAGCATATTCAGGTGGCAAAGTTACTGAAATTTGTTATTTAAATTCTTAGAAGAGCAAAAGTTGCAGTACCACAAAACCTCAGTGCAAAACTTTACAATTACACGTAGAGTACCAAGGTATTTAAAACAGTCCCAGCACAATCTTCACATTTCAAGTGCATGAATTTAAAAAAAGTTAACTTTGTTTATTTAATTCTATCTCTCTTTGATGATCGTCAGTTGATCACCAGTTAATTTAAGCATTAATCCGTCTAGCACACAAAAAAAAAAACCACAAACACTAAAGGCTTATGGTTTTCCTTACAAAAGACTTGTTCATGGCTTTCTTCACTTCATCTGATCCTTCCGAGTAAATCTTCTGGAAGAGGGAGTTGACGGCAGCTTCTCCTTCTGGGTTTTCCTCAGATTCCTCTTTTTTGATTTCAGTCACAATCTTATCCCAATCCTTTTTCTTAGTACTTGAGGACGGATACGTTGGGGCTGCTTTTACTGCCTCTGGTGCACTCGCTGAAATCAATAAAAAAAAAATTATAACTATTTACCTTGTTACAAAAGACAAAAGGATCATACACGGCTACTCAATTTTTGCCTATTGTGTGTGCAATATTGCTTCCACTGCATACTGTGTCCGCACATGTGTTAATGTTTAACTAAGGCTCTATCGATTGGCTCTGCTATTGATGATTGGTAAATTAATTAATTACTTTTTATATTAAAGAAGAACAAATATTCAGTACTTGTGAATTTTCGGTGGTCAAATATTCCTTCCATCTTCTTCAGGCAAGAGTCCAGAAAAAACTAGCAAGCAACTACAATAAACAATTGGAGTACATCCACTTAAATTTAAGTGGACGTTCTCCAATTGTTTGATAAACTGTAGTTGCTAGTTTTTTCTGGACTCTTGCCTGAGGAAGGTGGAAGGAATACTTGACCAGCAAAATTCGTTAAGTATTGAACATTTACTTGAATAATTTGGTTTTGCATGATGGCAGACTTATCATGATTTCAACAAACCAAAGGAACAATTCCGAACTCTTGTCTTTACAGAAATGTTTTTTTTTATATAAAATACCTCGATTACTCATATCTTTCCTAACCGAGCCAAGCCCAGTTTCTAAATTAACTTTATTAAATTATACTATAACCACTCACACAGGATTATTAAAGTGTGAAATTCCTAAACAGTAGCGCATGTGGTTTGATTCTGTGAAAGTTGGTATACATCGTAACACAAGAAAATATTTTAAGCAAATTCAAAATATGATGGAAATCACGTCTGCTAATTTTTGAAAAGCATAAAGATCAAAACAACGTCTCTTCGTCTTCATTAGGTGACCTAAAGAACTTGACTGGGAGTGGCTTGTGTTTACATTTAACTGTATTTGTTGCGTTTGGAACTGGTGCTGGCGACCACAGATCAGTGGTGAGCTGGCGCCCGTTTCAAATGCAAGGACAGTGTTTTGACAGTTGCAAAGTAATTTTTTTTAAACGATTCTGCCAGAAATGGACCTATTTAGATGTTATGGGTTTTATATATATATAGACTGATCCGCAGCGATTACAAACAGCAAATATTTTTTAGAAAATGTATATCTTCCTACTTTAAGAAAAGGACGCAGACACAGATTCCTGAACTTTTTCGAAGTCACTGATGCCCTCCGAATATTGGTGTGCCAATTCAATCCACCGTGAAAATATTTGTTGTTCTCCGCGGCCGTGAAAAAATTTGATGTTTGGTCCACGTGGTCTGTGTAGTTTTTATTTATCAGAGCTGGCGGTGCGCACTGGGCGCATAGCAGCATCCCGGAAGTAGCAATCTCTGTGACAGTGACGCGGCCCGAGTTATAAGGTTTATATATATATATATTCTTGAACAGATGTGGAATACAGCTTCTACTTGATGTTGTCGTCCAAATGATTACTTCCAAAACGTGATCTTCTTGACACTAACCTATTCACCTTGTTCTTCATATGAGTGTACGTGGCAACCCTGTAATCTGGAAGTTCCAGCTCATAGGCTGATGAAATCATGGTGAAGACATGAGCCTTAGGTCTTTTGGGTGAAGAATACTACGATCTGTGTGCGGATACTTTGGGTTGCTCTGGATGCAGAATATAAAGTAGTCTTTGCTGCCAAAAAGGCAAATACAGAATGGTTCCAAGACGCAAACCAGGGAGGAGTGGTATGGCCATTTCGGTCATGTTGTGGCGAAGGACCAAAGTTGAAAGAAAGCTCAGAAGATGTTGTTTTCGAGTTGGGAAGTAAGGAAGAATTTTTGAATCAATCTGTCTTCTTCCTTCTTGCTCCCTGTGCCGCCTCATGAAACGAACAAAGTCGGTCCCTTGGTGCATATTCTTTTCTGCCTTCTTACTTTCTTCCTTGGAAGAGAAAACCAAGAGCAGAATTTCACAACCATTTCAAAGTAGAGGAGGCTTTCAATCTGGAGATCCTCCTCATTGTGGTGACCTCTCCCTTGACTGACGAGAACTCTGACTCCTTGTTCTTCCTTCGGCGTAATTCACCCTTCCTGTTGCCTCAGCATACCAAACAAGGCAATGTCTCTCTTCTTCTTGTCTCATCTTCCCACCACTGAAGTTAGAAGATAAGGAGGGCATCCGGGCTGAAGATCCTCATCACTGCTGTGATTTGTCACTTGACTTAAGAGACCTCTTGAACCTTAAGAGACCTTCTTTCTTTAGCGCAGTTCTATCTTCCATTTGCTTCAGTGTGCCGCAAAAAAGGCACGGGTTTCTATCTTCCATTTCTTTCAGCCTTTCACAATCTTATTAACCCTCTGGGCCCTAGAAGCCGATATATCGGCTTTACATTATATACGTTTGAGTTAAGAAAAGAAAACCTTAGGGCCCAGAGGGTTAAGATGCAAACGAGGAGGGCATCCAAGGTCGAAGTCAACTTCCGGCTATGCTCTTGTGTCTTCGTACCGACCCGGGTTTGATACTTGTGTCTTCGTACCGACCCGGATTTGATCCAGGTGAAGGGAAGCGCGAAAGTACGGGTTTTGTCTCAAGATTTCTTCCCACCCATTGCACTAGGGTTTCATCCGGGCACTACAGTTTCTTCCTTCATGTGTCAAAAAAAACAAAAAAACAACTGACATGGTGATTCCTTCCACTTAATGTCTGCCACTTTGGCCGTTCTTCTTGAAGTGTAGTTCTTGCTTCCTGTTGCCCTAGCTAATCGCATGAGGCAATGCGTGATTTGGTCATCAGCAGCTTCAGATTACTGTAGAATTCTTGAATCATTCTTCTTTTCGTAAGATCGACTTACGTTCTCTTTGCTCATTTTCAAACACAAAATACTGTTCTTTATTCGCAAATTTTCGGTTGCTTTGAAGGAGATGGAAAGTCTCTTCCTGCAACCTTCTTCAGCCTGCCCAGATTTGAAATTTTCCGCGTGTGTAGCCCTCGATATTTGTAAGAAAGTGTACCCCACTCTCTCAATAAGCATTCTTTCACATCAATGTGCATCAGGTATTGAATATTAGGCGTAGCCGGGGCTTGGATGTTCATGAGCTGCGTTTTATCACCCAGGTGTGTCCGAATTGCTAGTAGTTCCAATCTCCTGAGGTGGCGATCTCTTGAAGTATTTGAAACAAGCAAGGTGTGTGCCTTCCCAATCGATATGGTGTCGCTGTGTCCATGTGGTGAACTGCAACGCCATTTGGATGTTCATGAGCTGCGTTTGTCACCCAGTTGTGTCCGAATTGCTAGTGATTCTAATCTCCTGAGGTGGCGATCTCTTGAAGTATTTGAAACAAGCAAGGTGTGTGCCTTCCCAATCGATATGGTGTCGCTGTGTCCATGTGGTGAACTGCAACGCCATTTTCTTCAATCTTATTTCTCTGCTATATGTTGCAGAACTAGTTTTTTACACCCTCTCTCATGTTTTTAATCTTAGCCAGAGATTCTTCCTCGTCACGTCGCTCGCTCGTTGCGTTCATCAAAAATCGTCCCACAAGAAGAGATTTAATGCCATCAACGCAGCGAAAATGTGTGCACTCCTCCTTCCCTCAAAATGCGCTGGACCAGGACTTTCCCGTTCTCACCAACACTGTAGGTCAGTATCTGCTATACCGATCTACACAGATATAGAGTATAGTTCATCCAGGACTTGCCACAAAACTGGAGCATGAATTGAGCAGCGAGCCAACCTCAACTATACCGATCAGTGGTCTGATCACAAGACGCCATTTTTAAAACCCAAGACGCCAACATGTAGTGATTTAAGCATCGATGCTGGAAGACATTCCGAGACATTCGCAGATCGATCATCTCTGAAATTCATGAAGAAAACTTATTGTACTTCGAAATAAAGGATCAGTAGGTCAGCTTCAGTGTATTTAATCAAGAGATGACATCACATTTCCACTGTAGTAGGCATTTGCCAATCATCTGTAGGCCTCCTTCAAAAAAAAAAGCTAAAATGTGAAAAACATTACATCATTAAAATGCAATAAAGCCCAAACTTAGCAGCGAAATTTGAAGTAAACCTATATTCGCATGCCTACAATAGGCCCAAAGCCTTTTTACTATTATACTACGAAAAAGGCTTTGAAGTATTCTATAATAATAATAATAATAATGTTGTGAGCAAGAGTAAAGAGCAAGAGTTAACCATTGTCTAGTATCAAGATTAAGGATACTGACTGTTGGAAGTATGGTTGGATGTTTCTGATTGACGAATTTTGTGGTTTTTATGGCGTGTATACAAAAGGTTGGGAGATTCTCTTACATGGAGTACTGCCCAGTACAATGCCACTACAGACTGTCTTATGTCATATGATGCATACACTTCCTGAAGTATAATAACGAGCCACATCGCTCGCTCCGTTGGCAATGTTTAACTTTGCTCAAGGGGATTCCTCATCGCAGCACCTTGTTAAATAAGGTTTAGACGTCTACTTAGTTTGTCCCTATTCATCTGTGTCACACCATACTTGTAACGCTGTATATGCATGTGCAGGGCTCGACTTAACCCCAAAATATTGATTAGCAAAACTGCGATGCAAAATGAAACTTTTATAGCAGATTCTGAATTTTGGTTAGCAGTTTTTGTTTTATTTACTTCTTAAAAACAAATAGGCCTAGGCATAACACATGTTTTTACTTTTTATTTTCTCAACAGACAGAACCTTCCAAAGCTCTCGTTGTGTTCATGGACAATTTTTTTAAATTCTGTCTATTTATTTTTAATTTTAATTATATAATATTTTTGGGCAGTTACCATTAACATTCCTACAGCTTCAAGACATTTGTGGCAGTTTTGCACAATCGTTGCGAATCGTTAGGGTTGTCACTGGCCATGCATTGGACTAGTGGCACCGGGGAGAGCTCTCTTCCAAAACCCATTTTCTCCCACCGTCTCCCCTATGGTCGTTCCTGCTACATGGGCTAGGCCTATATCCACTCAATGCTGCTATTAAAACAGGGGCGTCCCTGATTAAAACGACTGACTTTGACTGCTTTTTTTCGCGCTTAAACGAAACTCAAACCACATAAGTTAATCACTTGCTGTTTCCAATTATTGGTAAAAACAGCTGCTACGAATGCTGTTCTCATGCGGAGTAGCTAACATTTTGCATCGCAGCTTTGCGACACAAAATAAAAATTGAATAGCAAAACAACAATGCCATCGCAAAGTGCGATGCGATACTGCTTAAGTCGAACCCTGTGCATGTGTCTGTTGGATCGACAACAATTTTTGAGCAAAGCTGCGTGTGTTTGCTGATTGTTACCGAGAACAACCTGTTATTAACTGACTTATTCCTTGTTGGTTTGTTGCCGTCTAACCATTGTTGATGGACGTTCCCAAAATGATGGGAAACTTCACGAAAAAAAATTGGTCAACAATCGTTGTACGTTTGTACATCTTTTTGTCCAGAAGTACTCCCCTAGTAAGGTGAGAGATGAAGATTAAGAGAGTATAGCGAAACACACATTTAAAAGGTTTAGTTTACGTGGAAATCGCTTACTTTGCTCACTCAATCCATGCATCTCCATGCTTCAGAAACACGAAAGTTTGACAACCTTTTAAATCCAGGTCTAACGGGTCTGTTTTTTCCAACATCAAGTCAGTTGAAAAACAACTAAATTAAGATGCAAATGTTGTATGTTGTAAAATATGTCATCCTTTTAGGTTATTTTTTGCATGCATCCTTCTCCAGATCATTTCGCTTCGCTGGAGGAGGTTTGCATGAACTATGACGTCTTCATCAAACATCATGAGGGTTTAAAAAAAACTTTTGACGCATCTCCGTGCTTCAGAAACACGACACCTTTTAAAACCAGGTCTATGGAACTGATTTTTCCATGTTTCAAGTTAGTTGAAACAAACCCAATTTTAAGATCTATATGTAGGATGATGCAAAATTAATCCTTTTAGGTATTTTTTGTGCGAATCCTTTCCCAGATCATCCCAGTACGCAATAATAGCGCCAATGACGCCGTCTCGCTTCGCTCAAGGAGTTTTACGTGAACAAACTATAACGTCATGAACATACATCATGAGGGTTTAAAAAAACTTTGACGTTTTTTCACGTTCTTTCGCGTATTTGAGGGTCATAATATCAAGTTACAATGAAAATAGGCCTATCCGAAGCGCAATTATCTTTCGTTTGGTCCTACTCCCATGTTTGTAGGTGCTTTGGTTCCAAAGGAGTAACGATACAAACACGCACTCACATCATACGTCTTTAGTGATGTGGATAATAATGGAATAAAACCCATTTTTTCAGAATGAATTTGAGTTCATATCCCTTTTTTAGTTTTACTGGAATTGCCTGAAAGTTTTGTTCGGACCAATACAAGAACTGTTATTTAAAACGATGTTTACAGCAGCTGTGTTTGGGTACACCAGGCACATATTGGCACACTCTTCTCTAAAAAGTAAACAATTTTCTGCAACCCTACTAAAATTAAAAGTATTTACTTTGTATTAGCATCTCTATACAGTTAAAAAAAAAATTAGGTATGTTGCATTTATATTCCTAAATGCGCAAAAAAAAACTTAAACTTTTGTTCAATCCAATACCAGTGAAATCGGCCACCAGTACAAAATACAATAACAGAACTGGCAAATATTAATAAAAACTAAAGGCATGCCGCTCTTTCTGTAAATTAAGGAAAGAGGGGTTTAAAGTTTTCTAGTGTATTACTCTTACCAGGAGTGAAATGTTTAACGTTTCCTTGGCTGTTCTCCTTTCCTTCTAACGTTGCCCAATGAATACCTTCCGCTTTCTTCAACCTGATTTCAATCTGAAACAATGCACAATTATAATAAGCGGCACTGCGGATAATCCAGAAATATTATCGAGAAAGTGAGGTAATAATGTTTCACCTGCTTAACTTACATTTTTTTTATTTATTATTTGGCAGCGTTGAAAGCTAGGGCTTACAATATTGCTACTCGGTATAAAATACTGCACCAGGATATCAGTATTAAAAAAGATCCATTTGTATAAGATACTTGCAACAAATTAAATACAGCTTAATTTTTTTTTTTGTTTCAGTGCTACGCACCACATGAAAGTTAAAATAAATAAAAAAAACTCTCACGGCCTATTTATTTGCATTGCTCATAAATGGAAGGATCAAATCTTTGGCATATCATTATGTGGGTATTCCATATTGCTGGGGTTGTTGTATTTTGTTATTCTGGGAGAGAATACGATTGGTATCTTCAGGACAAGTTGAGAAAGTGGAAAACAATTAGCACAATCAACCTTTGTTGGTTTAATCCCAAATTTATTTGTCACATTACGTGCAAAGTGTCAATGGAAGTAACCAACTTATAATGCCTACAGGTCAGTGGTTGACAGACAATGAAATGGTGGTTATACAGTGCACAAAGGATTTTCGCTATATTAGTGAAGTAATTAAGGACATGCAAATTTTGCGAAAATACTAGTCCGATTTTGCGGTGGGTTTTATTGCGATTATGAAGGTGCAATTTTGCGGGATCATAGCACAATTTTGCGTTGATGGATTTAGCCATCGAATTCAACAAAGGGATCGTATTGTCTTGTATGTTAACAAAATTTATAACAAAAACCAAACGGCGCACAAAAATATGCGTGTCTTACATAATTGTAGCCAAACTTTGTAACGTAAATAAGCACCACATACACAGTTGGTGATGATTGACTGCTCACTTAAGACAACCTTGAAGACAGCATTGTTGGCGCAGCTCTCACCCGAAAGTAGTATTAGTAATAACTGCACCCAGAATTTCGTTCAAATGGCTAGTTGTTAACTATACTATATTTAAAGCTTTGGTTTTCATATTCAAACAAAGCATTTTTCCATCAAATGTTCACTTTTTTTTTTGAAAATCTATAGTATTTGAGCAATTTACCAAATTTTCAGCGGGTGGTTTTGCTACAGTGGTTGGTTTTAAGTGATTGGTTTTGTTTACCCACCACTTCCAGAATAATTTTTATAACCCTTTTAGTGAAAATGTGTAAAGATAAAGAAATTACATGTCCTTAGAACTAATCCTGAAGTGGTACAAAGAAAAAAAGTCCGGGCCCAGACATTTTCATTTGGAAAAGTGTACAAGTTACAACCATATGTTCATGAAACAAGAATAAATTTAATGAGAGTACAACTGTAAGATGCAAAGTCAACCCGTTAATAGCGATCATGAAAAACGCAGCCTCATCCTTTGCAAGTTGAAACTAATAAAAAAAAGCAAAGATGACATGTTTAGAAACATGTGTTAGAAAATAAAGGACATAAAATATAACCTCATATTTACTCTTTATTGGAAGATTTCTAACTTAAGACTTTTTTACTGTGTATTTTGTAGGGATCGACCGAATCTACTTTTATCAAATCCGGACCCTGGTAATTTACAAAATTTGGCGACTCGGATCAAGATCCTAACTGAATCCAAAATAAAACCTTTCTTGATTGTTTCAGCCCTTTGCATGATATACAGACTAAATTTTCTCTCTAGCTGAATAAAGTAGTAGACTGAGTAAAGTTTTAAAGACTTGAGCACACATTTTCGCAATTTGTTCATTGGTTTTCCCATTATAACTTCTGAACAGTTTAAGTTAACCATTTGAAATTAGCTCCATTGGAAAAATGCTTCGAATGGTATACAGACTGTCGAAATTAGTCAAAACTTTGCGAAGTTAATTAGTATAGTCTGGACAGTAAAAATGTTGCGGAATTGAATCCGAATCCTAAGATTCGATCAATCCCTAGTATTTTATAATTTTGTGCATGTGGTACACTGTACGTAACGCTGCAACGTTGATCCCAAGAGCAATCTGTCCCTGGCCCGCCTCTGGCTCCACACACAAAACTGATCGGACTTGCTCAGTACGTCTGTAGGTGAAGAGGAAGCGAAGGAACAAAATAACTGGAGTGACAAAAGACTTTTGCTTAAGACTACACTGCTTTTAGTTGGCTGCTGATAAATGAAATCGGCTTAACTGGCAGCCTACCCTCCAGAAAAATCACCGACAGCTAGCCTAGACTCAGAAACTGTTTTATAGCGTAGTTTTATACTTTGCTGAACAAGTGTCAAATCCCATCAACATGTTGAAATGTTAATTTAACAAATGTACAACAAACCAAAGTAGTTTTCGAGAATTGTGGCTGACTGAGGCAAGGTACCTGTCATATATACACTGTATTGTAAAGATAGGCCCAATACAAATTTGGAAATAAAAATTGGTGCAAAAACATATTTTGCATCAATATTAGGGTTGGAAAGATTAAATGTTAACCACAGGTTTCACTATGAAGCGTTGAGCATTTTCTTTTTTCCTCTGTGGAAACAGTGCCAAAAAACCGCTATTTTGTTCGCCCAGTTTTGGAATACTGCGAACAGATCTATAAACCCTGCTACCTCTTCCTTCGAAAAACTGGAAAATTGTCAGAGGAAAGTTACGAAGTGTCTTGTCACCAAAAACATCCGTTATAACTGTCATTACTGTGAAATCCATTTTCAACTTCAAAATTTTCAATTTTCTCCTTTATCACATACTTTCACACAGAAGACAGTCTTGCAAATTTTCTAGTGTACAGTATTGCATTAACTGCCGTCTTCATCAGGCGCTCCAGATCAGTTCTTTCCTCTGGTTAAGTTATTGCATGCTCACTTCTGAAATTTGAATTTGCCAGACTTGTTCACATAAATATGCATTCTATTCGAGAATGTTTTCTTGATGGTCTGTTTGATGTAGATACCAACTTGTTTTGCAGAAAACGAACCATAACCACAGTCAGTTTCAGACTTCAGGGACTTCTAGGCTTGACTATCGGCATCGGTTTTTATTGAGAGTATTGTGATGTAGTGGAAATCACTTTCTGAGTATGTTGTTTCTGGTCCTACGGAAAATTGTTTCAAATCCCACATCATGCCTAGTGGAGGTAATCTGGGTTTTGAGGGCACGGGGTGGGAGAGGAGTGGGAGCCTTTGTGCTATGGTTTGGTACAGTCTTCTTCCATTTCTTTTAATAAACCTGAACAAAGAAATCTAGAAAAAGTGTACCTTCACTCGAAAAATGTCAAAAGACTTCCTAGTCTGTATGGTCAAAGAAGCTGACTAAACATTGGATTAATCGTTAACGGTAACAGTTTGATCAAATTCAACGTAAATAGTTTAGTGAATTACCTTTTTTTTTTAAACCTAATCAATAATAGCCATTCACACATGCACACAAAATTCTACTATCACGGCACAACCTCACGGCAAATTCATAAGCTTGGAAGTATGTTGTTGGTGTGTATTTGGACGGTTCTTTGCTAACGTGTATCATACTACAATACATAAAGAGGTTATAATTCTCAAACAGGCAAACTGTTCTCCAAAAAATTGCACAGAATAAAATACAGGAAGACATAGCTTCTGTAAAACATGTACCTTGCTGGGCAACAGTTTCCATGTGCTTTGACTACAAACGATCTGATGAGCAAGTTGAAGATCCAAAACGTAATCCTTATCATTTGCCAATTTCACTGTACAGTCCAACTGAAAAGAAATTATTAAATTTAATTAAATACGCAGAAACTCGTTAAGGATGCAAGACAAGATGATAGAAAGGTTAGCGTTACAGCATTGTCAGTGATGTTTATGCGGACATCTTCTTGGCGGGCATTTTTGAGCAGGATTGTCACGACTACTAATGGTTCAGTTTGATACCACTCATGCCTGAAAAAACAAAACATCAAATGACAAAGCAGCCACCTTATTTTCCACATTAAGTACATACAATACCCATCACTATTTTTGGCTGACATTGAGTTTTTGCTAATAAATAAATAAATATACAATTTTCTTAACTACTTACTGTACTCCCAATGAAAAATTGAGTTATAATTAAATTCTGGGTTCACCGTTGCTTATCAATCAGGCTTTCGTTTTTTTTTTTTTTAATCATAAACATTGAGCCTTATTAACAAGAACTGAAAGTTACAGTTTGTGCCAAATCTACTTATACCACAAAAATGTGGGCATAAATAAACTGTGGCTCGAGGGACAAATAATGATGGTAGTTTGAATAACATTGGCATGGCCACTCAAGCTCATCACGATGCTAACTTTTGAACTACTCATAAATAGCGGTGCAAATTCGAAAGTTGCCGAGAACCCTAGCAAATTAGAAGTTGCTCTCTTGTTGACATTTCTAATGTTATCCCTTTCTGGTTGGCTATCCGAGACCCGCCAGGGTCATTGCCATTCCTGTTGCTCCTGCAACAAAGTTTGCATTTATTTTATTTATTTATTTAACCATAAACCAATACCAAAGCAATACCCGAACAAAATTTGAAGCAGAATTGTAGGAGTTGCAGGCAATCAAAGTTAGTGGTAAAAACTGCAAATTGAAGACAACCAGGTCACCCTCCTGCCAAGTGACAGCCTGTCTGAATTGGAGTGGGTCTCGTCAATACGTTACCTTGAAATTGTCAGCATGTTACCTTGGAATTAGTGACACTTTTTCTGACAACAACCACCTGAAGGAGTTCCGCTCGGAACCGTGCAGGACTGTGAACTCGGTACGGCAGAAATTCAGCATTGCAACAGAAGCTGCTAAGGTGTTACTGCTAAAAACTCAGGTATTTGTGCTCAAGAAATTCTTACTGACTCCACCTACAGGATGAGCACTACGGGAACTGACCAACATGTACGTAGAAAGAGGATGCAGTATTTTCCAGTAGAAGTGCAGTGTTTCAGTATGCTATGCTTTTGCTCCATTGCGCGCCATCCTTGCCTCTAGAACACCCTTGCTGCTGCTGCAGAGGTGCACAGACAATTGGGGTTGTAGCCGGGGATGAGCAGTGGCCCAGGGCATGAAGTGCATCGGAAGCCGGCGTTCTATCTGGATGGATCAGGACATGAAATTCCAGAGGCTGCATACCCATGAACACATCCCCGGTATATATAACAGGATGCAGGTAGCGATGCAGTGCAATAGCCCATTCACACCGCGATGATACGTACGACCGCCAAGTTACAACAAGCCGTCGCTACGACAACCAACCCCTCAGGCAGTAATTCTCGGTCTTTCGTTGTTGATCGTAGCAAATGCAACATTTCATATTTGTCGAAGCTGACTGATATCACCTACCGACAGCCCAATGCTGACAAGCTGCTGCGAACACTATCAGCAAAATGCAAGATGGTGGCCAAGAACACTTCGAAGCTTAGATTAATGCTCTTTGCTTTCACGAACATCTCTGCAATGAGATAATTGTAGAGAGCAGCTAAAATATTGTATATTCAACGGTGGTATAATTTGTTAAATAAAATATACAAGCACAGTATGCTGGGTCGTTTAGGTCCAACGTCGCCACGTAGCTCAGTTTTAAAAAGTAAGTATGCTAGCTCTACTCATTCTGCAGCGTAGAGGGTCTGTGTTGGTTGTTCGTTGGTCAGGCATGCTGGTGTGATAGCGGGTTGTTTTTAGTGCTGCTGGTCGCTGCTTTTCCTCGTTTTGTTTGTCGTGGCGGTCTGAACCAGCCATAATGAGCCTGATTAGCACAAACTTTTTGGAAGTATTCGCTGAGCCACACATTTACTTTATACTATTATTGTTATGTTTTCATCCTTCTACTGTACCTTGCGCATGGTCAAACCAAAATAAATAAACAGGAAATAGAAAAATTATGGTATATAAAGCGCAAAAAATGAATGCAATGTGAGTGAAATCTTTTTTCCACAGCAGAAACCTGACGATAGTTGACTGAAATTTTAAGTCATTCTGCGAAATTGGTGAAAATTGGCACAACTTCCATTTTTCCACGAAAAGGAAAAGATGATTGCATGTTAATAGCACGGCTCATGGGAGGTTGGTAGATTTAATATTGACAACAAAACCTTTTTGCATCACGGATATGTACACGTAATGATAGAAGGAAAGTTAACATTTGCATAGCACATTTACCACAATTCGGATAAATAACATCAGTCCTATTTCTAATCCACTTGAATTTTCAGTGAAATTCCAAACCTTTGTCAGAAGTACGCAACACAAAACAGACAGAAAGTTGTTACACCTTTTCTCGTCTCGGATTTCCAACAACGTGCCGCCATCGGTTCAATCACTGTTGAAATCCGAGTAGAGATGTGGTAAACAAATTTATGTTTTGGGTGCGTAGTTTTGACAAAAATTAAAGTAGATTAGAAACAGGATTGATGTTTGTTATCAAAATTGTGATAAATGTGTTACACAAATGTTAAACTTTTATATCATGTCTGATCGCTACCACTGTTAACAGGCTTCTCCCAATTTTCAATGTACAGATAAAATATGTTACTAGAAGCCTTTCACTACTCCAGTATACATGTGACAAAAACCCACTATACATCGAAATCATTCCTACTTTGATCTGTGCATGGCTTAGTATAATTTACTTGATTTTTGCAGGAACAGGCGGCGGTTGTGACACAGCTGCTCCATCTCCAGATGAAAGGGCCGTTGCTGCCTGCAAGAAATAAAATCTGTCAACAGTGAGCACACCAATTTTTTTTCTATTAACTAGCAAAATATGTTTTGAGTAGATTGTGCACTAGGCAGCTCGATAACTTGTATAAGTTTGTAAAGGTTTACTGTGTTTGACTGCTTTAAGGACCCGTATTTTCTGCGATTTTTTAAAGCAAAATTTTGCAATGAAAAAATTGCTGCAAGACTTTGTAAAATACGAGACAAAAAAATGTACAAAAAAGTTGTAACATTTAGTGAATTTTGAGAAAAAGAAAAAAAATCATTACCAAAAAGCAAACAAGCCTTGTAAATGGTACAAATATTAGCAAGTTTCATAATTTTAATTCCACTTTCTACTACAAAAAGGCTAACGAACCGACGGCTACATTTTACTGCAAAGTTAATACAAATTTTGATGAAATTAAGTCTTCATATTTTTATTTAGGCAAAAGTTGTGAATTTTTTCGAGAAAATGCAAGTTTTGCCATCGCAAATTTTTGTTGTTGGCGTCAGCAAATGGTATGTATCTCTCCATTCAAAACGCGGCACCACAATTCTTCTTAGTAAACAAGCTGTAAATGTTGCAATATCGCAAATTCTAATGAAGTACGGGCCTTTAACTATAATGCATTTTGAAGATAAATTTCTGAACTAACTGGCACGTGGGGTACCGTAAGTCGGGTATTAACGCCAACATGAAGCTCAAGCCCAATCCAATACAACTCATTGAAACTTGCTTACTTAATCACAGAAAGTCAACAATAAGGCCGAGCCATCGTTCACGTACGCGATCTGGATTAATTTTAGCCAATTAGCGCTAATATCCTTTATTGTCATTTATTCACAAATTTAGCCTATTAGATCGTCCCTCTTCCAAAATCCAACGCATTAACTATTAAAACTAATTTTTAACCTTATAAACTTTTGTTAACAGCCAACGTGATTCATGATAGATAGTTAGGTATGGGGTGTCGAGAATTTTCCAAATGCCCCGGTAACTGAACCAAAATTGCCCCTAATGTTAAAAACATCGCCTCAGAACACTTATACTTTTTTGAGTTGATTTGGCCTGCCCCACTGTAACTAGGTTACCCTGTTACGGAACTTTCTCGACCCTCAGTTGGGTCGAGTTTTGATGCTGAAACACACCCCCATAAAATGCGTCAAGGTCAAAATTATAAGTACCGCCCAGCCTTTGAATCGTCATCTTCTGCTAAAAAATTAACTAAAAAGTTTTATGCTGTGAATGAACGTACAGTGGGGAAAAACGAATGCCTACTGCTTGGCATGTTCCCCCTCCCTGTGGTTAACTGTGGAAGTGTGGACTGTTCCTGTGCGTCTCTTCATCTTCACAGCAATTAAAAGAAAAGCAAAATGTAACGTTTCCGGCATTGTTCAAAAAGGTTCGCATTATCCTGTTAACTTTCTGTGATAAATGGTACGATTAGAAAATGGTTTAAGCTTATGCAGGGGTCGTAGTGGGTTGGGGGGGGGGGAGCAGGAATTAAGTCATTTCGTAAGTCATAAATAAGTAAAAATAAGGAATTTTTCACTGAAAAATAGGTGAAAACAAGGAACCCTTCAGTTTAAATCAGGGCCTAATAACAGTAAAATCTTACACGTTTCACGAGTAGTCATATATATAGCCTAGCTAGGAAGTATAATAATACATACGCCTAGAGATTTTTTAAATTGCTTGCTAGACTTTCTTAAATAATATGTAGAAAACCACCCACCAAATTTACGTGGCGGCCGTGAACGTCGTAAAAATACCGTACATCTTTTCACTTTGAATATCTTCATATAATAATGTCTAGTTTGTAGAATGCAAAGGACGACGACGTAAAAAGGGATAAAAAAAACACCTTAACTACAAAGTCGTTTTGAGATAGTCTTGAAATATAGGGCCTAAGCCAGAAAAATTTGTTTCGAGCTGGTTAAAATCGGTCATGATTTCTCGAAAATATTAAATTCTTGTCGTAGGACCCGAGATCACCGTAACAAATTTTGACCCGCGACGATTTAAGAGGAAAATGGCGGCGGCCACGGCCAACAATGTGCCCAATTTAACGTATCTGCAGTGGTACATATTTCTTACAGTTACACTTAGACCAATGAAATACTGCTAAACACAATTCTAGCTCATTAACCTTCCTAATATTTTCTCGTAGTTGACGCTTTACAAACTGGATATAAATAAATGTGCGATAAAACCATTTTGTCGGTGTATCATCACTAACAGCTGGCTCAACAAGCCCGATACAGAACACTTACATTTTTAATACGCATTCATTGTATCAAAAAACTAAATTACAAACAGCAGCTAATACGAAATTTAAGCAGATGAAAATGAAACTAATCTAATAGTAGGCTAAGCCCTTTTCCCAAAATTTATCCTTGGATCGAGCACAGATCAAGCAACGTTCACGCCTTGACTTGCCAAAACGAAACCGTTGCGCACGATGTGGAACCGAAAGTGATGCTTTTCACCGTGCACGCACAGAATGCCTCGTTGCATTGTAAACAAGCCAAGGACCGTCGAGTACGCCAACAAAGTTCGTGCCTTATTTATTGATTTATTGAACTCAAATCCTATACGTTATGTCACTAATTTACACTTAAATGTACAAAATAAGCGTAGACGAAAAAAGTAGGGAACGGTACATCTCAAAACAGGAAAAAGTAGGAACTCTACGACCCCTGCTTATTTAATAACCTCCCCAGATGTTTGCCAAAATTACTGCACAAGCCCATGGGCTTTTAATTTACAGTGTTTCGTTTATGTTCTATTTTACAACCAAAAACTAGTCAGCTGAGGCAGCTTAACAGCTCAATTTTTAACCAGAAATTTGTGAAACAAAAACAAGTGTAATAAGCGGCAAACCTGGAGATTTGAACTGAGACCTCTGATTAAGACAGGCTCAGAAATTAACTGGGCACACATTTATTCATAACCAGAAATAGACAAGTCTTTCACACCACCCTGGTCGGGAACGAATCTTGACAAGACACCTATCCAGTTACTGATGCACTTCTCATCAGATTACTTCAAAGTTAATTGAATTAGCGACTCGGCTACTATTAATTAATACCTACAATACTGAATGCATCCATACTGATATCACGATGCACAAGCCCATTTGTACCAATCCCAACTATAGAAAAAAAAAACAATCCGTTGCTTTTTGTATGAAATACTCCATAAAAATCAACCCTACTGTGTTCTTTGACAAGAACATTCTGGTAATTAAGATGTATCAGCCTTAGAAAATGAATCTAAAGCTAATAAAACCATTGTTGAGTTTATTAGAAGGGTGGGGAGGTTGCTCGTCGTTGGTAACTGTCTTTGTGAGGTACCTTTGTGAAATAACTACTGGAAGCCTGGCACTTGCCTTTTAGAGCTGTGGTGGGTCTAGACATACAGTCCCCAACCTGCTACCCTTTTAATTAGATTACACTACAGCCCCCCCCCCCCTTCCTCCTCCATTCATGCACAAGCCCTCATAAAAGATTAGTGGTGTAGAGCTGGGGTACTGAGCAGGAACAGGACTGAACCATAAACCTCAGTGGTCGAGTGAATGTATGCGCAGTTAGGCTGGAGCAGAGAGATAGATGTTGTAAAGAAGCTGCAATGGCTGCCTGAGAAACCAAGTGGCCGTAAAGGTTTCGAGTCAGTTAAGTGTTTTATTACAAACTTTACAGCAAAAGGAGCTATGCAATCACCAATCACATCACCTCATCATAACTTCACTTTCGTTTTGCAAAGTAGCACAATTCTGATGCTAATTTCCCGTTCTAATGAATTCATGTTAAAAGATGAGTAAAGCGAGCTACACGGCCACAATGTCGTCTAGAATAACAGTCTCCCTTTTAAGAACAAAAATATGCATTCGGTAAACGTTAAAAGAATTCAACATATTTATATTTTTGTTACAACTTCTTGCTACTAGATGCCGCTGTCAGGCAATGTTTGAATTGTGTGAATACATATATCTCCCCTTCCCCCCAAGGACATCCATATGATCCTAAAAGCATAAATAATATTAACCATCAACAGGTTCACAGAGTTCTCTGATAACGGCATCTAGTCTAGTGGCAATAAACGGTACCAAAATGAATATTGTCTCATTAGTTTTTGCTTTTTAATATTGCATAAAAAGCTGCATGCAATGGTTTTAAATTGTAACACATAAGCAAGCATAAAAACCTTAAATTTAATTTTTTTTTTTAGAAAATACTGTTAGCACTGGAACTGTACTATGATACACCAGCAAGTCACCTACCTTTTCGGATTGCACTTTTAATTTGGCTTCACATTTCTTCAGCCATTGCTCAAATGATTTATCGGAACCTAAAAATAATATTGTTCAGGTCATCGTAAAAAAAATAAGGTTGGACATCACATTCACTTCTTTAATTATAAGTTATGAACTATGTACAACATACCAACATATTCAACTGTTGAAAACTCGCAGCTACTGTATTTTGCCCTTTTGTCTACACTCGGATAAAAGAAGGTTTAGCCCTAAGCACATGTAATTTGTGATTTTTGCAACATTGTTGTTACAAACGCCATAGAAATGATTCTTGAAGTGGTCAACATTAGTAGCAGAAACACAGACTTAACTTTCGCAAAATTTGGTATACAGCAAAATGCCACAAAATTTTCAAAAAACATGTGCATAATTGAAAGCAAAAAGCCTTTGTTTGAACACGAAACCAAATATTTTACATATTTTAATGAAAAACAAGCCAGTACTATTGACAACTAGCCACTGGTACAAAATTCCAGGAGCCTTCTATCACAGACACAATGTTCAGGTGAGTGCCGCAGCAAACAATGCTGTTGAGTCAAGGTAGCAGCATTCACTTATCAACTGTGGACATGGTGCACATTTACGTTAAAAACTTTTGATGTAATCATGTTTTACACCAATATATTCAGGCTCCTTGAAATTTTTGTATATATTTTGTAAACTTACAAGACAATGGGATCCCACTGTCGAATTCAAACCCCCCAAGTTCATCACCGCAAAGTTGTGGTGAAATCCCACAAAATGCACCTTCATTGTAACATAACTGCAAAATCAGGACTAGTTTTATCACGAAAATTACATGTCCATACTTAGCATAAATTCTTTCAGTCTTGTTTAACTCTCGGTTTAATAATTATTTGTTTATAATTATTTAAACTGATAAAACAAGAAAAAATTCTGATTGTCAAAGGTCGTTTGCATCCCATTTCTACTACCAAAAACAAAACAAAAAAAAAAGGAAACCACACAGGACCAGTTCAATTCAATAAGCTAGACGTACGAATGGTGGCAGCAGCAGAACACATAAAATCTCCTTCAACGTAAACTCCTTCAGTGGCTAGTAAGTTTTCATCACGCCCATGTCACAGATTTTCCTGAAAATCATGTAAAGTTCGAAAAGAGATGCAAATGTGACAATAGCATGAAAAAAATGTCAGTATCATCACCACGTGATTTTGTTTACCCTCATTCACCGTAGTCCATTAGAAGAATTTAAGCCACTGTCCACAACACCTACTGCATTGAAATAACTTGTCTCCAGCCAATGCACTTTCTCAAATGGTTTCCCACATGTTTATTTGTTTTCACTATCTTCATAAGGGACTTTTACAACTGGAACAGTCTTGTCAAGACGGTTAAAACGGGTTACTGCAATGTCAAATTTGTCAAAAATTGACAAAATACTGTAGCGTAAATGGGGGCAAAATCTGCCTGAAGCAGCTTTCAGCAAAGTATCGTCAGCCGATTCTGCTACGTGGCAGAGTTTATAAATTGGAATTCTGTACTCTGCATTTTTTCAAGTATGGCAGTCGGCAACATTCTTGTGGCAGTCTGCTACCACCAAGGTACTATCATTCTTATTATGCCATTAGACAACTATTAGCAAAAAAATGAGCGGACAATACTGATGTAACATACTCGAAAAATTTGCAAGCAGAGTCCAGGAGTCCAATTTATGAACGCCGTTTGTGGACTAGTAGTCATTCTCGACATTTTAATTTCAGTCAAAACGCAACAACTTCAATTTTTTTTTACCAATCCCAACATTCAGATACACCAAATAAATTGCCTCGTCATGAGCTGTTCAGTGGTATGAAGTCAGTTAACTTGCGCTTTTATACTTATTAGGCCACACAAAAAATTTTTTGGTGTACGGGCGAGGTTGCAAACTGAAGCAACAGGCAACCAGGTATTTTATTTATTTTTTACTTAACTGAACACATTTCTTTGACATGTATCTAGGTCAAAGCCGAAGGAGTATACAGTCAGCCTAAAAAGTGCTATATTTTACTATTATGTTATTTATGTCACTAGTGCTCAAAATGTTATAGTTTTTGCCAATTACGTCATAGTAATTTGAACTGGAGGTTTAAAATTTGCACCATTGAAAAGCTCGTTTCAAGCCGATTAAAACGGTACTGGCATGTCAAACAAGATACACTAACACTGCATTAGTAATTCGACGTGTCGTATGGTAGAATAAAAATTATCTGTAATTGACGTATGAAGTTGGAACGGCAGACATGCCAACAGGACACTACTAAAAAATCTAAATGCATGGTGTACTGAAGAATATATACTATATTGCACATTATATTAAAAAAAAATTGTCTCGTTAACGTTTGCCACTACGATACGGCAAATGAGCCAGAATCTTGTGTGCGACGCTGCAATCACTGACCAGATAAGTTTTCATCAGACGCTGATATTGGTTTTCTTACAAAAAAACAAACTGCTTCGTTGTTTTACAGTTTCCCGTACCCATTGTTCTTGTTCATCAGACTTACATTTTTTTAAATCTTCGAACACCATATTTCATAAATTCAGCAGTTAATTTGGTGGGGGGGAGTAAGAGATCATATTGCACTGAAGGTACGTGAGGTTGCCTGTTTAAATTTATTTACACTTTTTAGGTGTATTACCAAAAGTTAAAATATTCACACGAAAATTGTGACAAAGTCCACATTGAATATAACACTGCAATTTCATGTGGTCAATTTTTGTTAGGCTACTCAATACAAAGTACTTGTTTTACTAGCGTTTTATAATTATCTTTATTATTATTATTTGTAAGTTTAAATTTGTGGTTAAAACTAATGTCGAACCAATAAAACTTACACGAGTCTTCCTGTTACGGATTTAAAAAAAATCTGAAAGTCAGAGGCCATTAGGAATATCCCGCCCTTCCCTCCCTCTGGCCAGTCCACCACTGTGAAAACAGGACATCAGTCGCTTTGGTCACTCGTTCAATAGGAAACAACACCACAAATACGTGTAATAAAATACTGTAATATATCGCACCCGAAAAGCAGCGAGGATGGCGCAGTAATTAACAGCAAAAGTCTTATACGAGCATCGCATTCATTGTACCGTCCAGATTCAATCATATAAATTCGGTGTACCATCCAGATCACCGCAAAGGTTAAGTGATGACTCACTTTGTGTTGTTCTGCGCCATAAGAGAGGAGCCATCTCGACGTACAAGATAGCCTCTAACCGACCGCAATGTTGAAGAGCTGACTTGCCGAAATGCGCAGTTGCACGCTGCAATTTTTTGTATGATCGGCGTTGAGCGCACACCTTTACACTGAGGAAGCGCTGACGTCAGCCACTGATCGTGTACTATTTTTTGCTCAGAGACCTTTTTAGAGGTTAGCGAACTAAAACTGCCCTAACTAAATTAACTAGAGGATAATGCCTTGTGTACTGGCGCACTGCAAGTCACCCACCCGCATACTTGAATTTCGTCGGATCAGAATTGAACAAATGTGTCTGGTTTTTGAGGAAATGTCGTTGACGTAAATTGGCTACCCCAGTTTTTTGGCCACAACCGCATTAATTCGACGAGTGACACGTCGAATTAAAAAGGTCAAAATTTTGTGAAAATATGAATTTTAGCGAGTCAACCAAGATTCAGATAAATTTTGACCAGCAATAATTTAAGGCAGCCGAACGGCTCTGTAAACCAAACAATTATTTGCATGGCCTAAGACTTCCTGCAAATATTTGCGCGGCAAAAGCTACCAGCGTGAGCTTATCTTTCTTTCCTTCTAAAAAATAATTTTTGGGTGCCCTGAATGCCCTTCAGTTAAATTGCGTGTGCCCCCGGCTACATAAAGACTGACTTGACTTTTTTTTTTTAGCAACTTGATTTATTCCTTCCTTTCTGAGAGATGACCCGTCTTCATTTGGTTTGACTGCATACTCGTGTTATTTCATCTCCCTTTTTCCCACCCAAATGTAGCACTTGCCACAAAAGTTGTCCGAACCGTCTTTTTTTTTCAAACTTTAGCTCCATTTACTACATTTGGGTCCAGCTTTTCAAGTAGCGATTTTCAGCTCAAAAACATTTGAGGGAAAGCAAGACAATACTACGGTGTTGCAATTTCTAATAGCTAAAAACGGAAGATATTCATTTGGTAAAATTTGGTTATGAAGCCCAATGCAATTTTTGAAATCTTTTAACGAATTTTGGGGTACAAATTTGTACTCATAAAATCAAAGAAACCATGGCTCTAGTAAATACAGCAGTTTGCATGGAATGATTTACATACAGATTTGGCAGCTTAGCGCTGATTATCATCATCTAAGAAACGTCTGTGGTTTATGTTTTTAGTACGACAAAAGTTGTTTCAGTTTTTAAATTTCTAGGAAGAAAAAAAAATTCCAGGAATCTTCAAGGAACTGGAGCCCTTTTCCCATTTTTTACTAACAGGATTTTCCACTGTTAGTATTCGTCACTGTTAGTATCCTTAACACTGTCAAGGATTCGTGCGAACACTTAGTTTTGTAACAATTTTAAGGAAACCTAGCTGCGTAGTTATCTCGATAAACAAACAAGTAACCTTTGGGCATAAAAAATGATCACACTATCGAGGTTCAAGTAGCCCGACAACGATGCAAACGTTTTCATTGTTGTAAATAAGAACATAAGTCAATGAAGGCGGAAGGAATTCTTCATTGTTGAGGCGAAAGAGTGACATTGTTGAATGGCATTGTTTAAAGCCCCAGTATAATGAAAACGATCATTTTTTATGCCCAAGGTGTACATTGCTACAGAATAATTTATTTTTTATTTTTAGTTTATGAAATTAACTCACTTTCAAGGGACTGTCCTTCACTGAGCGCTGATTTGGCTTCCTCATACTGCTCAAGGTGAAAACAAGCAATTCTGAAAAGACAAATGCAAACATCAAACAAATTTAAGATGTGTGGAAAGACTCCACTAGGTTTGACGGCTGAACAATTTTTATCCATTAATTCCTTGCTTTCTGTGGATGTACACAAACGTACATAAGTCAGAGTGTGATTCGATTTGGCATACTCTTGGTTGGGAAACAACTTGGTTGGACTTAGCTCACGTCCCCCAGAGGACCTATTTTACCCAATTTCACTAGGTGCAAATTGTTAACTAACTTTTACACATGTTGTTTAACATATATTTAGTCTTTCAGATGTTGCACGTTAATTCTTGTTTAGTATACGTAATATTTTTTCCGTAAGGATTAGTGATAATTTTACAAAAGGATTATTTATTTATTTTGCTTTGAACATACGTCAAGGTACAATAATAAAGTCATAAGTGATTTGTAATTTTAGAAGAAGCAATGTACTCACGTGTGCAAATCAGAAGACCCTGGGCAACCCTCCCCCTCCCCAAGACCAAGCCACTAACACTCCGGTCCACCTCTACAACGAACAACCAACTTAATATTATCGGAGACAAGAACCAACTGGTAAAGAGATACCTATTTAAGCAGCATCAAAAGGTCCAGTGTCAGAGTGGATCCATCGCAGCGGGTTATGTGGTTGTGTGTTGTGGAAGGTGGTGAGCCCTCTTCACCGCTCTTACGGATAGCTCCTTGACCGTAACATTTTTGAAACTAGTGTACATTGCCACACCATAAAGGCCCAACAGCTCGGAATTTAAGGAACTGCAGTTTACAGTCTTGTGAGGCAAAGCTGAACGTGTGCAGAATTGCATTTGATGCTTTACACAGCTCGGACCTAGCATTAATAACAAGCTTGTCGTCTTAAGGGTCCTCACACAGTTCAAACCCCCTACAGGTAGCATACAGAAATATCCCAGATGAGGTCAACATTGTTGATCTGTAAGGGGGAGGCCTCCCTATCACCCTTTCCTAACACCATTTCAATACACAATTCGGGGAGGAGCCGGGAGAATTAACTCGTCCGCATAGGCCGACACATTTAAAACTGTTCCATTTATCCTACAGCCCGTTGGCAATGACCTGATGGAAGCAACAGCCTCATCGAGCACCAGGTAGCATAAGAAATAATTTTGTGCAGCACTGTTCATTAAAAAACACTGGAGACATTAAAATCAAATTCCAAATGGGACAATCATCTGAGGTCCCTCGAGTCCATTGCTATTAGAATGCATGAACGTAAACAAGTACTACTGATGAATTTGCAAGGCACAATGAATCCGAATGTTACTTACCTGATTGGGAAGGATCTTGAAAACAAATATATGCTGAGTGGATACAGAACGCAAGAAGCGTGAACGACCCACTAAAAACAAGAGGCTTTGTGAAGCAGTGAATTCTAATCCAAAAGGTACAATAACAGACAAAAAAAACCTCCTTTTGGACTGACGCCTTCGATGTGTGATGTGACAACTTTTCAAAATATTTTGTTGGTGGGTGTTCTTATGAAGGAGATAGGTTTTCACCGAAAACTGAGCGGAAGAACAATTGTGTGTTCTCCTGTAGTGGTAATGTGTATTTTTCCTGAAGATGTGTCTTAAATACCACTTATTCCCGGTGTCAGGAATCTAATTAAGCAACACATGGCTGATACAAGGAGCAATAATGAAGAAAAAGTCATCGCATTCCACCACATAATCACACAACAGATTGATTGGGAAGGCACCTCCATTCTATAGTTGTACCTAACTCAAAAAACATATTCCCGAGAGGATCAGAATCTATAGCAATCCTATCACAGTTAAGGGACGAAGTTGCCCTAATGAACATAGACGCCATCAAATCTGGCCATCCAATACATTGTGCGTAATTACTTAAAACGACACAGAAAAGAACAGATGCAAGAATGCTGACAAATCCCGGAAGCAATGATTTTCAAATTCAAAACACGGCACGAGTGGTGATGTAAACCAAGAAGACAGGCAAGTACGACGCCTGACCAAGATAGATGAAGGGTGTTCCACCTCTTCCTAAGAAAAGGTAAAAAAATTGTGGAATATTGAGTGTGGTATTCCTTTGTTTTGAGATAAGTGTTAACATTGACACCAATAAAGATAATAGGGTTACGTGAGACTTAGCGCAGCTGTACTAAAATGTCACGTCCACTCGCTTCTTTACGCAACTCAGGTTTGCACGTGCGATAAAAAACATCTACAGCAGTCAAAACGAGAGTCACGTGACAGCATGAACATCAAAATTGTGTCGTCATAAAAAGGAAAGGATGATAAGTCACGGTTAACGTGTAAAAGTAGATCAAACATCGAAGCATGCCAAACTGAAAATAAGCACGGGCAATAAACTCCTGAACATTTAACAGAAAATCTAGACGCCACATTTTAAAATGGCTTTTTAGCAAGGGATTGATTGATGTCAAGTACGTAAACCCTTTCGACCGTGCTTGATGTGAAGAATCAAGAAAAATTGATATCTATAGACCTAAATTGCCGATTAAAAATTTGAAAAAAAAGTTCGCTGGGAGATTTGTAGGGGGTACCCCAGGGCTCGAAATAGCTTGTGGCACCCATGGCAATTGCGGCGAGGATCGCATCTGCTCGTGGCACTATTTGACTCGAGCCCTCGAGGTTGTAATCAAATAGCCCACAAAAATACACAACCCTCCGCGATTTTTTTGCAATATTTTAAAACTCTTTAATAAAAAATGGCATTATTTTTTCTTTCTTTGCTTTGAATGTTAAGCTCTTAAAATGCTCGAAGGATTTTTTTAAAAGCCGGGAAAAAACCCTTTCACACATCTGTAGGAAGAATGTTCAGCGGGTGAACAGTGAATGGAGAGCTTCTCTGAATGATGGAACTGTGTACACGTTAAATGAGAATTTGAGCAGAAGGCATGTTATGCTCCGATTTTAACTTCTAATCAAGCACAAATGTGGAAAATCTGTTTAAACAAAAATATCTCCTCTACTTTTACATTTTCCCTCGTAACTTCTGAACCATTAGAGCTAGGAACTTGTGGTTTGGACCAACAGAAAGCTGGCGAAAAAATCTTCAGAATGGTGCATTCAAACATCAAAAGCCGACAATTAGAAATGAAAATACGTTCAGCTTGGTATTTTGCTGTTGAAAGGCAGAACACCGAACCGAACCAAACGCCCTCTGTTTGGCCATGTTCAGTTCGGTACAGCCTTATTAATTACAATTGACAATTTTTCGATTAACTGAATTAGGTCGTTTAGCCTATACGGAGTCAGTAGCTACAGTTAATTCACTTGCTACAACCTAATACAATACTTGTGCCAATGTGCAATCAATGGTTATGACTTATGAACAGAAAATTTACAGTGAGAACAACTGAACATGTAAGAAAATTAATACAAGGACTAAGCGCAGTGATAAGCAGAAATCAACCAGAAGAGATACGAAAAACGGGCAAATATATCTGCAAACTTACCCTTTCCGTAGACACAATTTCGCATTCTTGGTTCCTAATTCAATAGCTTTATCAGCATCAGCTTTACATTCTATGAAAAGTAGTAAGTCACTAAATTAGAGCAAACGATTAAATGAGGTATGGTCTATATACATCCTATACTTGTGCTTACCCTGATAATTGTTGACTTTTAGATGGGCATGAACTCGATGTGTGTAATAATCAGCAACTGTTCCATCTAACTCGATAGCTTGCGTGTATAACTGTAAATAGAAAAAAGCATAACCTGAAAACACCCCTTAGTAGAATGTTTTAAATGTTCTCCGGCATTAGTAGCTGTGATTGAGACTAGTACTTTTGGGACTTATATCGTGTTCATGAGATAATTATTACGTCGTCAATAACGCTCAATATACAACATGAAAATTAGTCAATTTCGCAAATTTTTAACAGTTCCAACTGGAGGTGGATGGTAAAACGTCTCCCTACTGTCTTCTTCAGGCACAAGTTTGCAGTAATTCAGTGCTTCGGGTTACATCCGACGTTACATACGAATTACATACGGATTCCAATATCGGTTAGGTCGTTTTCGCTCTTCTGTGAGGCTGGTGTGGAGGTCTGCTCTCAGGAGGTACTGGATTCTGGGTGTGGAGGAAGCCTGGATGCTCATTAGCTCATATTATCTTTCTTGTGCATCTGGATTGCCAAAAATTCTAAACCACCAAGGTGCTTATCTCATAGAATTCAAAATACTTAGGGTTCTAGTGTTGCACTCTGTTCTTCCAATCAATGCTAAGTTGTGTCCTCATGCAATGGGCTGCGACGCCTTGTTTTCTTTACTGTTTCTTACGTTCACCATATGTTGCAGTACTCGTGTTTCTCACTCCCTTGCGTGTCTCGCCAACATAAACCGCGCCACAATCACTGCAAGGTACACACCTTTCCTGGTGTTTTATATCTTTTCCAGAGTCCCTTCCGCCTTCGTGTGTTCCATTTCCCTAGTCTTCACTTCCTTCCTCTCCGGGGGCGTTAAAAGGTGCTTCTTAATCAAAGGTCCACCTCATGTGAACGCAGCATAGCATTGACTTGGAGAATACTAGAAACCTAATTGTTTTGAATTCGACGAGAGATTATCATATTAGAGATTTACAATCCTTGGCAATCCAGGCACACAAGACAGATAGATAATTAAGAGCTAATAAACATCCAGGCCCCCTCCACACCCAGAATCCCATAGCGTGAGAGCAGACCTCTAGCGCGTGAATAACGATAGTTTTAAGTGCTTAGAGGTGACTGTCTTTGATGTAAAAGTGTTGATGTTTACCTCCGGTTTATTGTGTGAACAGTCTCTGCTTGGTGAGCTCCAATGCATTTTTTTTGGTTTTCTTGTATTGGTTGCGTAACACGATCATGCATTCTGTGTGCATTCCTAGTTGGGGGACCTATATAAAAAATGGCATCACATTCATTGTATGGGGCTTGGAAAACTCCACTTTGGGTTCGTGGGCAGGTGAGCTGGTCACTTGTGGGTTGCTTTGAGGCTGATGGTTCTACTTTTGGTGGTTCAGCAGTGCTTGTGTTTGTGGATTGAGCGGTCTTGCTTCCGTGGGTTCATCTGCTAATATTCCTTTCTCGTTTGTTGCTGTTAAGGTGGGCTTGACTGGTCTGGATTTGTGTTGCTTCTTTAGATTCTGCGAGGTTTTGACATAGTGTAAAAAATTATTTTTCCAAACAATGCGTTGTACGAGTTCTGAAAGTTTCGTACGTAGGTTATCACAATCCTGTTTGGTCTGTCTTTAGTTTGTTTGGGTCCAGTATGTCTATTTGGCTGATGGAAGGCTAGGCTTGCTTAATGGCTTTATTGAGGAGCTGTCTGGGTGCCAGAGTTTGAGAAATGTTTCTTTAGTTGCTTTGATGTGAGGTTAGGCTAAAGTACAATGCGACGAGTTTTATACAATTCGCTTGAACTCCTGGACAGCTAGCGCTCTTAGCTGGGTGGTAGGGTGTCTGAATTTGTAGGGAATACCTCTCTGTGTGGCCGTGGGTTATCGGAATGGTTGAAAATTGACATGGTTACTATGTCTAATGAAAAGGAGGTCTAAGAACGGGAGTTCCTGGTCATTTTTGATTTCACAGGTGAACTTGCGGTCTTCGTGCCAGTTGAGCAAGCGGAGGATCTGTTGCGTGTCTTCCTTTTTGTGCACACAGAATGTTGTCATCGACTCTGACCCAAACCTTGTGATTGGAGCAGATGGCAAAAATGGCTTCGTCGAAGAATTGCATTACGTTTTTGGCTAGCAAAGGGGAGCAGGAATACCCATTGGAGCTTCTTTTACTAGCTGGTAGCCTGGTAGGCCTTTTTTCAAATTAACGTAAATCATGGAGAGCAGTAACTTGAGGAGTCTCGTCAGCTTGGTGTCCCTTACATCCAACATAAGGAACACCAAGCAATTCACACTTTAAAATCAAGAAATCTGCACTCACCAACTCAAACATCTACCTTTATTCGTAAATTGTCGGCCATTTTATCCAAAGCCTGCATACAAAGTGTTCAAAGAAACTTGTTTCATGCCACCATCAACATATATCTAACTACTGTAATACGAACAAGAATTGTTCATACATCAATTTTTTCACTTACTCACTTACTTACTCGATACATCGAGGAAAGGGGGGGGGGAGAGAATTGGAATCATCGCGTTCGGTGTGGAAGTAGGACAGTTGGTGCATGTGCGTCTCATTGCCCAAGCCTGAGGAAGAATGCCAGTATAAGCATTCGAAAATTTGCTAGTTTGGAGTAACTGGAACACTTTTGGTACTGCGTTAAAAAGAAGTAAGTGATAATCAACGAAAACCGAAGTAAATAGTCCGTTCCATCGGTATTTGTATTCATCAATTTTTTTTTTATCACTTTTGACTGTTGTTTAAAAAGTGTCAAAAGTGTAATGGAGGTACGGTAATGAAGAGGTGCACACCTCAACGATCTTGTTAGGAGGCTTCTCTTAACAGATTCCCGAACCACTGTTTACGGTCCTGAAGCGTAGAGTACAGTTGCAAAAGTACAGGGGGCTACTCCTAGTTTTCTTTTCCGACTACCGCTGACGTATACACGGACACATCTTTGAGTCAGTATCGCACATAGATGGAGACTTTCAGAAGGCTAAGCACACAGCCTTAAGAAGACGAAGGAGTTGCTAACCCCACTAAATAGGTTTAATGTTTATCAAAAATTAATATAGCTACAGATCGTTGAAAGTAGTAATTTGAGTTTTGAATAGAGCATCACATGTTAGCAGCACCTGTTATTGTAAGCAGACAGACAAAGTAGGGGATTGGCAATGGGCAAACGTGTGCATTAGGTCAAAAGAATAAATTAAACAAGATAAATACTAGTTTAACAATTCTTGACGATCATTTGCTGCAACCTTGTCACTAATTTATTAAGTATACGCTCTTAAGATCACAGAATCTAATAATTGTCTGGCGACTGTCTGGTAATCTTGATCTCCATAATAAAGTACTCAATGTGCAAGGCTGGATAGTGAGGTGGGAGCTATAGAGCAACACTGGTCACGGTTAAAATGAACAGCTTATATTGGAATCGAGGCCAGGTCGGGCACACAAACTGCCCACGTATTTTTTTTGTTGTTGTTTTACTTGACAGTCAGGGCTTTCCTTTACATTTGTCACCTGACTCTTATATAAGACGATTAGTTGTTAATCTTCGTTTAACAAAGCCGTTTAGCCACGCAGGAATTTACAGTACACTAGGCGGCCATTTGCTTAGGCCCTGTCCTCTACTTACGTTGACCCAACGTTAAAATGGTCAAGAACATCTGAGTACCACATGGTAGGCTACTGTGATGAACTTTAGCCAAAAATAGCTATGGTAAATAAAAGGCCAATCCTTTTCATATCTTAATAATGCATTTGCGCTTCAAGGAGATGGCTAGTATGATATTGTCATCGCCAATTTAAATCGGTCACTCCACCCATTTTTGGCACTAATTAGAAAAGCATCATACAAAACATTAGTACATAGTGTATACTAGATACACTTCCAAAAATTCAACTTGAATAAAAACGTAAAATGGATACTCAGCTTAAGTACAAAGCAAAAAATATGTCTAATCCATCCTTACGTGGGTGGGGTAATTATCTGGGCGATTTTGTTATAAGCAGACCGAAACCGCAAAATAAAGCATTACGGTCGTGAACTACACTACGTCGGCGGATGCTTCATTACAAAGAAGCAATTAAAATCTAAACTATCACCTCAACCGCCACAGAGTAGACAATTAAAGTACTATTTAATCAAAAATTAAAAGCTAACCAAAGCATTTTGCTTAGTTCCTGGTTTTGTTGTGGCTACCCAAGCCTTTCGTATTTTTCCATATACTTACATCTACGGCTGCTTTATAATCTTCTTCGACGAACGCCTCATTTCCTTTACTGAAGCGAATTCAAATTTAAACAAAATGTTAGTTTTTAAGACAGCTAACTAATATTAAACACGGTTTTTACTTCAAACTCCTTCCTACCTGTACAAATCATTGGCGGCTGACATCTTGTTTTTCCAGAAACATCCCTCGTTCTACGAAAGAGACTCTTTTTGCCACTAGACGGCGACACACGACGCATGTAGCGGTGTGCGCTAATAATACATTCTTCGACGGCGGCCAAGATAACTTTTTCGCTGCGGCGGCGACGCTAATCGGCGTGCTGATAGTTGAACCACTCCTCTGGTTGAACAGCAACAGCGACTTTCTAAATTGTTAGGCAGCGTCGGCGGCGTATTCACTATTTGTAATTGCTGAAGAGAGCACTGTTTAAGAATTTTGACTGTTATTGAAAAAAAATCGTAACGGACAACAATTTGGTTGTTTGTTGGCAGGTTATTGTTTCTGTTTCAAAGTTTGTAACGGCCTTTCGTGCTGCAATTGTTAAAAATACTGGCAGAATTATCGGTGGCGGCGGCGCGCCGTGAAAACAACCTGACCAGCGCACGTTGCGTTTGATTTCTGGCTGGCAGCGGTGACGTGGCACGGCAGCGCACACGTCTGCGAACACGTGTTCAGCATGCAAGTTTCGGTTTGTTTCTGTTTCGCTTTTACATTTAAAGCCAGCTGAGATACAATTTTATGGGTCTTGGCTTTCTGAGGAAGTCGAAAGTTTGTCTATCCTTCCTTGTAGCTTTTTTGCTGTTGAGGCGGAGATGTTCAGTATGCCATTAAAAAAAATAAATCTGAGAAGTGAAGTGACTACTAAAGTAAAGCACGTTTCTTCTAAGGGAGTGATATTCATTGCAGGGCACTGAACATATAGCTAGAGTCATGGTTGAGTCTCATAATATGTAGGTGTTTATTTTGTGTACTAAGAATGTACCGTCATTTTTATTTTAGTATAGTCATAGAATATACCTAACAAAATTCGTGCAGGCAGTCCTGTACGAACTGTCGACTTCTTGCATGGCAGCAAAAGCAGGCAACCAATACAATCTCTTCATTCCTGATTTTACTGAACGTCGTACATGACAGCCTTGTAACAAACGCCTGAGGTTCGTAAATTGCAGCTTTCCATCAAGTCCCTAAGCTTCCAGCAGAGCAGCCTTGCAGAAAATCCCTGAGCTTTGTATAAGAGTTTGCAAATTTGACGCTTACTCGGTCTAAGCCATGATGCCGGCTTCGTACAGGCATTCTTGCACCAAAACCCTGAGCTTCATGCAAGGTCGCCTTGCAGAAAGTCCCCAGTACAGGCATCTTTGCAGCAAAACCTTTGGGCTTCCTACAGAGCTGTCTTGAAGCAAAACTCTGGGCTTTGTACAGGACAGCCTTGCAGCCAGTCCTATTACACTATTACAGGGCATTTCTCCTTTTGGAGCCATGGCTTCGGCTCGGATCGCATCACGTCTCCAAAGCATGCGGCATCCTTGCTGTAAAACCCCTGAGCTTCATGCAGGGCAATCTTGTAAGAAGCCAGTGAGCTTTGTACAGGGCAGTCTTGCAGCAAACCCCTGAGCTTCATACATGGCAACAACACAGCAAACTTCTGAGCCATACACAAGGCATCGTTGCAGCAGCCCTGAGCTCCACACACAGAAGTTTCACATTAAGCCCATATGAGCATCGTACTGGACATGTCGTCACCAACATATGGATTACGCCGAGTTTTCAGTAGCTGCTGTCCTGCTTATTTTAAATATAAAAAAAACATGAAGATCCGTAGAGGTTGGTGTAGGGGTTGAATTTGCCTATGTAGGATTCTAGACCGAATCATTCGTGACGCGATTCGGAATCATCTATACAATATAACCTCTTGCCAAATAACCAATACGGTTTTCTACCTGGTTGCCCGACCTCATTATAGCTGCTGAATTGCATAAATTACTAGACAAAGTCAACTGAAAGCAGTATTCCAGTGGACATTGTCTGTATTGATTTTGTAAAGGTGTTTGACTCAGTGCTACACACAAACTTACTGAAAAATAAGTAACTTAGGCATGGCTATGTAGATGTTTTTGCGTATGTTTCCTAATGGAAATGTTAACAATTTATTTATCGTTTATAGGGAGTTACCATTGTGATGACCAATTGCATAGGTACTTAGAGTGTTTAACATTGGATTAAAGATTCTACGTGTCTTAAATCTCAAGTAATATATATTAGGACATCAATCTTGAAATTACACGGGTCACCAGCATTGTTCCACAGGTCTTGATTTTGGGTCCATTATTATTTATGTTATCTGTTATTATTTACAGGTTGAAAAGTGGTAGAGTCAGACTGCCAAAATTTTCGAAGACATACAGCTTTATAATAACGTAAAAACCTCTGAGGATCATCGTTCTCATTAAATAGCCTTAACTATCTATGCATTTGGTCATCACAGTGACAAAATCTGAAAACGAGCAACAAATTTTTAATCTTCCATTAGGAAACGTACACAGAAACCACTATAGTATATGCTCTTGACAATGTGGAGTTGGAGCCCACACAGAAGATAAAGGATGTTAGGATCTACCTAACCTCTAATCTCAAGTTATCAAAACATTGTTGTCAGATTGCTTTGAGCTAAGTGGATTGGTCATGATCGGAAGCTGTTTTGTGTCTGGAGATATCTGAATACGCGAATCAAGTCTGGTCTCCACAGTTAGTGAAAGATATTAAAGCAGTTGTGTCGGTCCAGAGAACCTTTACTAAACATCTCCCAGGTTTCTACAACATACAATACACACAGTGGTTAAATCGTTTGGGGTTAGTCTTTTTAGAACTGAGACGATTACAAGCAGATTCATGTCCTGCTTTCTCCATTCTACACAGACTTAGTGATGTGGACCGGAAAAGTTTTATTCTGTGGCCGCGGAAATGTATATACCAGAGGACACTTATTAAATTAAAACTTACCATTACAAAAATCAAAAGATATTGTACAAAGTTCTTCTCAAACCGTATAGTAAAGCCATGGAATTTCTCGACGTCTGAGTTGGTAATGTCGGGTAGTCTAATGTTTGTGGTGATGCAGCCCACTGGGTCTAGAAAATGTAAATCTTGATTATTACTAGGAGTTTGCATTAGAGGTTAATATTTTATCCCTCCGGTTTCTTTTAACATATGTTTTTTGGTAATAAAGTTGTTATATTATTATAATGGTCTTCAAGCATTAATTGAAAGATGCGATGGTGGCTCACCTGCTTTTTTGTCGATTTTTATTGCAATGAAGATTGTTGTTGACCATCACTCATGTGTGGCACTGCCAGTTACCTTAGTGCATGCACATCGTATCTAGAGTTGTTGTATGCAATGGACGACGAAGATTTGCTTAATAAATGATTGGGACTCCAGCTGTGTATTTGTTCTTTATTTTCCTTCAATGTCAGGAAATTATGAAAACTAATTGTGTTACTTTCTGATTAATAGCCCCGAATGATGTTTATAACCATTGTTGTGTTCATGAGGCGTTGGTTTTTGATGTTTTAGAGTCAAAATTCCCAAAATCCCTTGCCTAGTTTCATTGATTTAGCAATTTAAATGGAGAGCATAGAAGGTATGTGGAAAATTTGAAATAATTTCACAATGGGTGCAATTTCTGTGAATACTCACAAACAGACATCAGAATATATGGTTTGGAATGGTTTGATTATTACTGATCTCCCATCCCAACCGACCAATGAGAAATGGCAACTATCAGAACAGTTTAATAAACCCTTCTGATTCTGGTGATGACTGATTCATGTGAAACAAGGAAAGTAAGGACTTACGAAGGTGCAATGAAGGTGCAATAGTTTTCATAGCAGCATAACTTGTGTGAACTACCTCTCTCAGGGCCAAGTCTCTTCACGCTGTCTGCGTTCTGTTACCAAATGCTATCACCCTGTTGCCACCACACCCACTAGAGTCAAATTTTTACGAGATACAATGGCAACGTAGCGGCCGTTTTTTTTAACTTGAACACGTCTTATGTCATATGACGTCTTTGACTCGATCCCCCAAATTTTTACTGATGCTTACATCTCAATGGCTGTTGCTTTTGCTGAACCAGTTGGATGAATCGACACAAAACTGGACTAACAAGCAAACAAATATTTATTAACAAACGTTAAGCTGGGCTGCTCCAAATGCTTAAATTGTTTTAAATGCACTAAGCTGTCTAAATCCAATCGACAGCAGTTAGTTTGTTAATCGTGGCAACAGACGGAGAGCACCATTACAAGCAGGCATCGTAAAAGCTTGTCGCTGTTTTGGTTTCGAAGCAATGACGTCACCAACTCTCTTTATGGGTAATCTAGTAAAAGTTGGTCGTTTTGCTTTAATAATGTTCAGTATAAAGATTATTATTTATAATTTTTTTAAATGACTATTACTGTACTTGAAACAAACCTGTTTGTTAGCTTCGGAAAAATAATTATCACCTGGTTCGAGAAAGCAATGTCAGCTTAGCCACAATGGCTTTGTTTCGATTTGGGAGGAATGGTGTCACCAACTGTGGTATCTTGGGTAATCTCGCCATTTACATGCTTCAACCAGAAATAGTGAGTGGACCGCTGTAATAGTCCTGCTGCATCGTAGGAAAAGATATAGAACATATTAACTCTTCTTACTCCCCTATTCAATTCTTGCCAGTTGTGAAGTAGGATGAATATGTAGTATCGACCAATGACACTTGGTATTGTACTTTAAAGGCAACAATTTAATTTTGTCTTCAGCTTTTCACCTGCCTTTATCGTGTTTTTAATATATGGTTTTTAGTTAACCTGATGGTCAATGAAATGTTGAAGGACATTCCATCTTGTCTTCCAATAATAGGCAGCAACATTGTTTGTTTTCAGGGTCCACGAACCCAAACAGGGTTATATGCCTCACAACAACATTTAGTAGGCACTTCGTAGACACAATAGTAGGGTATTGTTTTCAGTGTTGATATGTGGGAACTTCACCACAAATTATTGAAAATTGCTGAGGCTTGGTTTGCTTTTCAGCTTTTTTTTTGAGTTGTTATGAAAACAATATGGGGGGGGGGGGGATTGAGGCAACTTAAAACAATATGGTGTGAGTTTGCTATGTCGTACATAATGTGGGCCTACGTAAATATCCCTCCCACTTGATGCAGTCCATCTTAATGCACCAAAATGAATTTGTAGGCAGTCATAAACAGGGAACATCTACGTAATTTTCGCCATACTTTCAGAAGTTGAAATACGGATTTTTAAAAGTGAGAAAGTGAAACTGAAAGAGTTTACTTTCTGGTAACAACATTTGGGTAGGTTGACTGCAAGGATAGTGTTTATATTCCTAGCGATGATGTTATAATTACTGTGTCTATGGGGAAAAAATATTTAGCAGATATCAGATTTCCTACGTTCCTAAGTAAAAGTAGACAATCAAACTAAAACGTCAAAGGCTATTCATCCTGCCTAAATTTGCTGTTGACAGATTAAATTCAGCCAATCAAATTCACATATTTACAAAATAACAAAATTTTCTTTTGATGTCTATTTATTGTTAACGAATTAAAATCTGACAAATCACTTAACCGTAGCAACACACTTAAATGAAAGTCATAGCAGTCTTAGATTATATAACAGACATTTTACAAATTAATAACTAAGAAGAGAGATTTTCTGCAGCAAGAAGATAAACAAATGCCCATCGTAGCATTTACGCATCATTTACGGACTATGCATGGTCACGAAAAAGCGAAAAAATAAAAAATTACGTCATCGTGTTCGATTCCCACTCACATGGCATCACATCAATTTTTTATTCAGTTAAGATTGCCACACGGTGGTCTTCACTGCGGTTCCATGGTCATAAAGACAGTTCTTTGTTTTTGTAAAAATATGAAGATTTGCTTAAAGGCTATTTAGTTTTTAAAATATTCTTACAATTTTGTAGCCATGCATGGCTCTCAGTAATGGTGTAAAATTCACTATAAAATTACCATTGTTGAATGGACAACGAGTTTGTACATTCAACAATAGTAACACTGAATTCTACATTACTGAGGGCCATGCGGAAATAATATTAGGAAAACTCTTAAGCAGTTCTCCATAAATTCTTAGTTCTTAGAAAAACATACACCCATCGTAACATGTGAGGACTGCAGTTAAGACCACGATACAAATTATATAAAAATGGGAAAACAAAATATGTGACATTTGGCTTGGAATTGAACGCAATGAAAGGTGATTTTTTTTCTTTTTCGTTAAGGTAGCCACACACTAGTACTAGTCCCTTGACGCTACGGTGGGCGTTTATTTTCTTACTGCAAAGGAATGAAAAATGTTAACTTGTAAAATATCCTAAATGACTTGTTAAATAATTACGACCGTTATTACTTTCACTTCATGCAAGTATGTTGTTGCAGTTAATTGTTTTGGTGGATTTTAATTTTCCCTAACAACTAATACCCCGATTGGAGCGCAGGCGTTGAATTCGGAATCAAATTCCGAATTGAGAGAAATATGAGTCGAATCTGGATTAGTTTGTCAGACCCGCATTCAGAGCGCAAGAGGGAAAGCACGGAGAAAAGGGGTTAGTTGCTAGTTTCTCATCCACTCACCAGAACACACCATTATCGCTTAATTAAAGGATTCGTGCTTGGACCAATGCTCACTCTGTGGCGCCATAGCCCATAAATCGTATAATTTTTTTAAATTTTTAAATAATGTGTGGGTGCTGGCAGTCGCCAGTCATATAAACTCCCCTTGAAAATCAGTGCATAGTTCTTTTGTTTATGGGAGTTGCATTTGAGGAAACAAAACGAGATTGCGACCTGGTGATGAAATGTTGCTAATTCAGAATTCGGCTCACATTTGCGTCTGGAGCGCACATTCAAGTGAAGTGATGCGAAGTGATGCGAAGTAAAGCGTGTTCGATCCACCTGCCAATGCGGATTAGTTTAACTCTGATACGATCCACTTCACCTTGGATTTGTCCATCCTGTTCGGAGCACTTTTACCATTTAATCCACACACGTATGCGGATTAAAGATGCGCTGGAACAGGTTTAAAAAGCTACAAAGGAATCCATGGCAACGCTGACAACAATACCCAGTTCCAGTTCATCTGACAACGAAGTACGAGCTTCATTACTAGTATCTTTCAGTGCTGTATGGATGCCTGCTCGTAGCAGTAAGTTTTCTTTCACTTTCATGATCTACCCAAACTCTTAAAAGCATAGTTGCTCTTTGGAGACCCATCTAGGATTGAGTGCATGATTCCCAGGTCTGTAGAACTCAAGTAAATAAATTCAATTCAATTCCCATCAGTATTCCTTCAACAAACAAAGAATAACAATGCTGTCAACAGCAAGATCTTTGTTAGCTTTCTGATAACAGACGTTAGGTTAGTTCTGAGCACATGATATCTGGGGTCTTTCAGCTCAATAAAGTCAAAGTCACAGAAGTTAGCACGATTGTTGTGCATGTGCAATCCCATTGTTGTTGGACTGATCGTGAAATTAGGTGATAAATAGGTTTTCAGCTGCTTTCCTGGAGAGATACAGTATCTTACTCCTTGGTAAGTGGCCGATGACCTACACATGCATGCTAAATTGTGTGATTAAAGGATACAAAACAAAAAAACACAAATACTTGAATAACTTTGTATTCCAAAATCTTTATTTTGTTTATAAACTCCATTAATAACTTTTTTGTAACATACTTTGAGTGCATTTGGCTACTATTATCATCCAACATCTAATTTTTGAACTGCAAATATTTACAAAGCATAAGAAAAATATTGGTACCTTCGGACCTTCCTTTACAACTCGTTCATTCCTAATTCTAAGTTATAAAAGCAAGGAATGAAAAATTACAATACACAGTTGGAGCGTCTGACCCAACCTAATATAGGCATGCCATCACCTTCATGAAAAAATATAAATTCAATGATTGGGAAATTATGTGACATAGGATTGTATTAGATGAACATAATAATAAATGAACGGGAAGTGAATGGATGCGCTAGTTTATTCTTGTTAGTTCAAAGAGCATTAAATAGTGAAAACACATTGTTTGACGTTGTGTTCAATCACAATTTTGCATCACTGATGCCAATGGCAGGGAAGTTGCCGATGATATTTGTATCGTCAACGTCGGGTCAATTGAGCTTGTGGTATCAGTTCAATATACTTTCAAATATATATATATATATATTTTAGACAATTTTGCCAAAGATTGTTCTTTATTGTTCAAACACATAATTTTAAACTTTTATAGAATTTCCGACTGGTGTCAATCGGAAGTATGTAACTTTGTTGTTAAAATTATTTAGCAAAACCATCCCAAAATTCCAAAATCAAAGTTACATCCACACATATTAAAGAGTCAGAAAACTGATTACTCTTTCAATCTGAAATGAAGACTAGCCAAAAATGTTTTTCTTCAAATTTTAGTCTTTTTATTTTCCTGAACGCAGTGACATCGTACTGCCTTGAATTAAGTGAATTGTACGATCATGTTTATGATTATGATGAATGCATAGAAAAATAAAATTTAGGCCAAAAAGGGCGTAAAATTTTGTTAACTGTTACCACCAGCAAATCAAATAAAATACAGCTTAATAAAAAAATTCATGCCTAAATGATAAAAACAAACAAGGTTAAAATTCAATTCATTCACAAGTGAATTTGTTTAAAAAAGCATGTATAAATATTTGACCCAATTGGAATTGACTTTAAAACAGTTAATTGAAAATCAATTCAAATCACGTTAAGCGATAGGACACTTTTTGCAGTATAATGCAATGAATTTTTTTCGCCCTTTTTTGTTTTGAGTTTTGAATAATTTTACGAGAGAGTTTTGTAGCTTGTTTGGTATATCTAAGTTTTATAACTTGTGCTGCATCAATGTGGGCCTTCTGCAAACTAATCTACAATATGCCGCATTCCGGAAGACAAACACATGACCAAATACATACAAGTTGAAGTTTGCCAAAGGCCAACAAAAATGACATACAACTGTAGAATTTACAAGCTTTTAAATGAACGTTAAAAGTTTTATTTTTTACTACAGTAATACTATCTTTACCACCAATATTAATTCGTACGTTACACAAAACAAAATCGCCAAATGAAATATGCTCTTAAACCTAGCAAAAAAAGTACTTAATGGATGAGAAATACCCGTGTTTACGCCACCAATCAGGTGTTAGCATGCCCCCTTGTAAGTGATAAGGCCCCATAACCTTTGTTCAGCGTATTCCCCGTTTACACATTTTTTTTTAAACTTGACCTGTACATTGTGAAGGGAGTTTCATGTGAACACAAAAATATAATGTTTATCTCTCTTCTTCAGAAGTTATTCCAACTTCTCGAGTTATCATTTCCTGAGCAATATTTACATTCAGAATCTTAGTGTTATGTCACAGGTAGATGGTTCTAGTACACAGGTCCTCATTATGGACAGCTCTTCCCTTCGCAGAATTTTCAAAGAAATACACAGCTGAAGTTATTTAGTATCTTTGTCCGGTCACAAATCATAAAAATTACAACTGCTGATTTTTAAGGTTTTTACAGTATATATTTTTTTTTAAAAAAAGCTCTTGCCGAAATGCATACGACCTAGCTTTTCCCCACTTTCAGACTACTAAGAACTGGTCATGCGTTTAAAAAATACAAGTTGACTGGAAAGTAAAGTATTTTAACAAACCTTCACGTCTTTTGCAGTCACTTTTACTGGCATAGGATTGCAGACACTTGTTTCGTATACATAAAATTAACTCTAAAACACGTTAAATATCTTCACCTTCATAACTGATCACTTTTTCACTGTCACGGAAGCAGTGAATGTTTTGAAATAAAAACCAAACAGGTTTTGACAACTAACTTCTACAAAGCTGAAGTTCTGGTCCAATGCAATGTGAGCAGCGTTCACCAATTTATAATTTGTATACACCCATCACTGTTAATACACTCAGTAAATAGACTTGAACAATTTTGGACAGAAACAATGTGTTTAAGGCAGCGCAGTGTGCCTTCAAACAAAAATAAATCTTGCTTCGATACCAGCAGGAGAGTTGACGATTAATTCTTTAACAAACACCACCTAATGCAAGACTGGAATGTTGCTTAGTAATCAGGCACTGTTTAATGGGCACTGTTTAAGCCGGCACTGTTTAATGCCCAAGCTTGTCTTATTTAGTTTCATTCTGGGTTTGAAAAAGGATGCCTTTTTGCATGCATTAAGTTTTTACCTAATTTAAATGTTTTGCATAGCACACTATTACAAGCAAATACAAGAAGACATTTTGCATAAAATGTCAACAATGAATAATTTTTCATTTACTCTGGAATGTAGTGTACCTTGCTTGAAAACAAATACGAACACAAAACTTAAATTCATGACCACTGCTCACATTACCAACTGGTTAAAAATGTTTCAAATTCAATTCTTCATTTGTTTGTCTTGGAAGAAAATGTAATAAGGACCTGTGCCATTAAAGAATCCACATTCTAACCCCAATTTTGAGCTAAACACCAAAGTCAATTTGCTCTGTCGTACAACTATATACACGAATGAATAGTACAATACTGGAGTTTTCTGTATTCAAACAGAAAATGATGGACGTTAACCAACTTTTCCGCACCCTCGTCATCCCTCGAGGGTCAAGTTCCTTGAGAATCGATGGAGAAAGGCTGCCCCACAATCACATATTGTCTTTCACATCGTTCGTTACATGATTCCGCCGTCATTGTGCGTTGGATGGATCGTCTGCAGACACCCGTTACGAGAAAATGTTACAGCATAATTTAAATAAATAAGGTCATAACAGAGAGATGACGAAACGACGCTGACGTGACAATTAACGAAGATGAAGACGACGAGTTTTGCGACAACAACGCATATTTATTTCACTGCTGAGATCGCTGAGGGCGTCAGGTGTATGATGAAGGCCGAGTAGATTGAAACGCACACATGTACAATAACGCCAATTTATAAACACAACCGCAAACAGTTTTTGGGTTAAGTCATTGAGTTGTGCGTAAGACGAAACACCGACGATCAAATTCTTGTATAACCACCATTTCTAAACCCCCATTTTTCTGCAGGTCTACAACGAGCTCGCAATCGTCGAATAGTCTGTTTTGAATCTTCAGCAAGATGTAGTCGACATTACCAATTGTAGTTCCAACTGTTCAATTTAAGCAAATTAATTTCTTAACAGCTTGATTTTCTTTCAAATCCACGAGGTAAGAATGGCTTGCCTAATGATTACCCTCGGCCAAACTCTTGTCGTGCGGTGAGCCAGTTACTCTTGGAGAGGGCTCTCACCGTGGTGAAGGGTTAACGATGGCGAGGCCGATGAGAGCTGGTGTTGCGTGGACCATGGTAAGGACAATCACGATATGTATCGATGACAGTTACGGTCCGCTGTCCTTGGCTAGCCATCTTGCTGCTAGAGCTGTCTAGTTTTCTACTAGACGTAGCTGTTTTCAGCCTTTGTCACCCTCATCATGCCCCCGAACAGTCTATCTCAACTATGTCCTTCGGAACATCAACAAACTGGTAGACAAGCCTCTGTCCATCGACTTTAGCCAGGATGCCACGTTGATAGTAATACCTGCAATAAAAGAAGTTGTATTTTAGAACAGACTCAACTCAAGCATTTGTGTTTATCGTTTAGAAAGTTATCGCTCACACCATTTAAAAACTTTTGAAAAAATTAAACTTTCACAATGGTAACTGCTATGTTTTAGCTCGTCTTGCTCCTACATTTGCATGTTTAGACCATTTGGGTTATCGATTCCTTTGTTACTTTCTATTTCTCCCCAAACAAATAGCACTGAGGGGTAAGTCTGCTTGCATTTTATACATTTTGCTTTCTATGTTGTGAAACACTGAAAAAATTACTTGGCCCAAGGCCTGCCAAATATTTCCTAGATGAAGCAATTCCAGGTGATACCAAGGTCAAAATACCTACATAGTCTTATTCCTAAACTTAATGCGCAGTGCGTGTGTATTGTGTGTGTGCTATCATTATGTGCCATGTGCCCATTAGGAACTGCAAATTCAGTGTTCACAATGATCGCAACCGTGCAATCGACAATTTTAGACATTGCAACGTTATTTCCAGGCTGTGACTGGAATGTTCTCAACCCTTTAAATGCGAGTAGCTGATGTTGACGAAGACGATTGCTTAGTTTTTACACTAACAGGTCTTACTTTCAACCCTCCAAGAAAAGCCAATATACGCAAAATGGAAACATCATGTATGGTGTGGTGCTGACAGCAATTTTGTTTGGTAGTGTATGCTCGTGACGCACATCAGTTTTACTTAACATTAGTGGAGGAGCGCAGAGCGTTGCACATGGCATCACTCATGTTCCTAACCATGCAACATTTAGAATCGATTTCGAGGTGAACACATGCACACAGCGTGGTGCACAATATCTACGAATACAACCTTATACAACCAAATACAAAGCTTATCACTCCTCTACCAATTAATTTTAGGATGTTGTATCAATAAATAATGACTGGGCACTTTGGAAAGAGAGAAATATAATACCAGTCATTAACTAATCCCGTTTGGAGGAAAAGAATGTACGAAAAGAAGTTTTGGTGGCTTTGTCACATTATCAGAGTAGCATTATCTGTTAAAGGAAGGTTTTGACAATATTTATATTCATTTATATGTATTGTCAAAATATATAGTATAGTATACTAAATATTTGACAATGATACCTGTCAGACGGACATAGTTTTGCATTACAAAACACATTTTTCACGTCCGCCATTTTGATTGATTTGCTACCACCACATGGAGCCAATTATCAGCCCCTTTATTCTCTACATTTAACTAATTTATTTTTCAGAAATAGTAAACCCTTGACATCACAATGACAAAATTAAAATTTATTCATTGGTCTTGTAAGGTGAAGTCGTAACTTGGACGAAAAGTAAAAACACAATGAGCCAGCGCCCAGCACCAATCTACTCATGGGAAATTTTACAAATTGAACGAAATGCAAAAAACTTGCTTTTTCGTAAAAAAAAAAAAATAATAATTTGTGCAGCCGAGAGTGTAGAATGGAGTTAAAAAATTGAGAGACAAGTGAAAAATAGCTGTATGCTCAAAATAACACTACAAAAAAAGTTTTGTTTTTTTGGACTAACCTTAACGCTCTGCCCATTGTCTCGTAGTTCATGTCGGGCTTATTCTTGTGGAGACCCCATAGCTTGGAAACGGCCTTGGAATCGACCAGCTTGAAGATGCCTTTTTCGCGATGTGTCCACTTGATGTACCGCGGACAGTAATCTTTGTCTTGTAAGAGTTTTAGCAAGAATTCCCATAGATATGTTGTTGAACCTGGAACAAGGCAGAGCAAACATAAATTGTGGTGCTGCAATAACACATGGGGAGATACCTACTCGCTTACGCGATACAACAAGGATACTTACCTTCTCTACTCTTCCGTTTAACTGACGGGGATGGACCACCGTCCAAACTTCTGGACTTTCTGCCCTTCTTTTTCATACGTGGCTGGAAAACAAGTTCGTCCCCGAAGTAACCCGGATCAGCGTCGCTGCTACTACTACTCGGACTACTACTAGGTGCTGCCGTGATGACGGACGTAGGGATGGCCGAAGGTGCGGGAGACTGTGGATGATGGTGGTGACCCCGGTGTGTCGTTAAAGGTAAAGGCATACCCATACTCGAACTGACTGCCCCGTGGTGTGACGGGGGAGGATGTCCATAGCTACCGTCTAAGTATGGATGGTGATGACTAACTGGCCTGTATTGTGCGTGTTGGTAGAGAGGGTCAGCCACTAGACAAAGAAAAACACAGTATACTTTAGATTTCATTCATGAAACAAAGGTCAAAGGTTTAAACAAAACATATGATGTCACAAATGTGATGCTAGGTAAACAGTTCAAATACAAACATGGTTCTTATTACTGTTCTTATCATTATTACTATTGCTATTATCAGACATAGGAAAGGCATACAACTGGACAGACTTTCAGTTGCAAGACAAAACTGGACAATTTACAAATGTGAACTGTTTTAGAATGTCGTTTCGCTTACTTTGAAAATCAGGAATAATCTTCGTTCTCACAGTTCACGCACAATTTAAAAAACAAAACAAAAAAGATATCCTCACTAATGTCTTCAGCAAATTTGGGACAGTCAGTTATAAGCCCTACATCTCCTGACAACCGACTGTCGAAAATTTACAGAAGATATATTTTTTGTTGTTTTTGAAATTGTGCGTGAACTGTGCAAACGAAAATATTTGTATAAATGTAAGTTTGTTATGTAATTCTAGGTTTATTTTATTGTTATACTTGCAAACTTGTAATATGTAACAAAAATTCCCATCAGAACTTCTTGCATTGTAAAGCAATTATTATTCTTTTTAGAACTACTTACTTATTTATTAAACTAATATAATATGTATTGACAACAACTGGGTTTTCAATTTCATATTTTTTTTTAATATCAGCTGTAGATAAAGTTTATAGTAATGTTGTGGTATCGTTTATAATAATGTTTTTTTTTTTAAATATTGTTATCCGTACTGGAAAAAATCAGGGGTGCTGTGGGGTACTTGCTTTTTTACATTTTACTTTATTATTTTTTTTACATTTTTCGTAACCTATTTTACATTTTTCTCATATTCGCGTACCGCTTTTTAATTTTTGCATCGCTATTTCTTCCTTTTTCACCTGTGCCACTGTTTCGACATTCTTCAATGGAATTTTTTTTTTTACTATCTTTATAATTTTTTTTTATAATTAGTGTTTTTTTTTTATTTCTGTATGCTTTAAAATTTGGTACCAAAAAAATTATTCAACTCGTGTATTTATTAATTACATAGCCTACATATGACAAGATTTAAAAACACAACTTCAAAAAATCATATGTCAGGCTGCACAAATTCATACCAAAAGATTAGCTGCCAGTTTCTACAATCATTTTTTTTAGCACTTGGGAGAAGAGCATTTGCTGCTTCCAATCTTGTTTTTCTTACAGTAGTTACGAGTTCCTCATTTTATGTCTTCTGCAAATTCAGATTTAATTCTGGGCCCATAAATAGGGAGGATAAGTTGATTGTTTTTATGTAAGTTAGCGCGTTTTGCCTTTTTTCACATCACCACTCGTATTTTTCACACCGGTAGCATTCCTGAAAAAGAGCCCGACTTATACGCGGCCCCCCCCCACTATAGGGCACTTAAAAGGTATCCTGAGTTTTCGGCCCAGTCCTTACCGAAAGGAGTGGAGCTTTCAGGTTTTCAATTTGCATACCTAAGGTTTAAGAGCTATCAAACGAAACTCAACAGAACAATACTACTAAACTATCGGACATAACCTACCTAAAAAACTATTCTAGCTCATTCCTGTTTTTTTCCTCCCCTACTCCCGAATACAGTTTTCTCTTTTTTTTTTATCCGTACCCTTTCACCTACATTTACGCGCCATCTGCTTTCCTCTGCTTTCTGATTGGTCCAACTCTTTGAGCTCGAGCCTTGAGCCCGGTTGTTGGCAGAGAAACAGCAGGGGAGGGAAGGGGAAGAGAAAGAAAGGTTACAAACTGGTTTCATGAACGGATGACGTCTTGCAGTTTTTGCCTTGCACACGAGCGAAAACAGCTACTACTTACTTTTTCTCCCCCCCCCCCCCCCCATGGAATTAAAACACCAGCCAACAGAATTCACACAGATGCTCAACACAACGAATAGCAAATAGAGCATATTTTGCATACGACGCCGTTCGCTTTTTTTTGTTTGTTGTTGTTGATTTAACTCTACATGATTGTAGGCGACGAGTTGGCAGCTGCCCCAACCGTGACTGGATGCTTCTCAGCCACACATTACTGTATTGCGTGTAGATGTCTACTGCTGAATATGGGAGGGACAGTTTTGAGTTGAGTTTTAAGATTCGGTGCCCAAAGTAGGCAACGACAGGGGTAAGTTAGCTGGAAAAATTCAAGCGGAGAATCCCAGTATCTTTGACATGCTACGAACAACGAACCTGGTGGAATACGCCTCACCTCAGACTGTCAGAATACCTCCTGTTTTTTTTTTTTTTTTTTTTTTTTACAAACGGTTAAAATGCTGAATTTAACATGACACACAAAATGTGGCTGTCTGACGTAATGGTTTGACAATTTTCCTTCACAAACTGGAGGTCTAACAACGCTTGCGGTGGTTGAAATAACAGTTAGTATATGTAAACTAGAACGACACTGAAATCTGCTCGTAAGCGTTTCGAATAATTAATACGGTTGTGAAGAACACTAACAAATTTTGAAGCTTCCTTTTATTCAGGTTCTCTAGGTAAGATTCAAAATATTAGCCCGTCTCTACTTTCTGCAGTTTATTTCTTTTTATTCGGCGAACCCCTCAAAACAGTCAACAAACTGTCCCTCATCTTAAAGGTGCATGTTTTCCATTTCGATAGCGTTGCCCATATTCTAAACACAGCATCCACGTTCCAGATTCTCCGTACTGTAATAGGATTATATGGGTCCCGTAATATCGCTTTAGTTATGAAAATCGCGGCGCTGCTGCGAATAGTGGTTGTTCCATTTTTTATTTACCGCTATTTTCTCGAATATATATAAATTGCTCGAAGATTCTACCGTGCTAGGAGTTGAAAAAGTAAAAAGGCGCCTTTAATCATCAACTTGCCTTTCTCCAAAAAGTTAACGATTTACAAATTTGAACCATAAAAAAGGCACGGTAAGGACTGGAGCCAGAGTCTGCCCCGGTAGCGCAGTTGTTACAGCGCCCGGCCTACTCAGCAGGAAGCCCTGGGTTCGAATCCCAGTCGGGGAAGTTATTAATAGCTTGTATCCTGACAAGGCCAGTCTTTAATGGAGACTGTTTGCTTAGTTTACCCTTCGTCTTGTGAATTATTCATTATTCAAAGTTCGGTCATGTTCAAATTCCGACACTAATAAGCCGTTTTGACTAAAACTCAGTCTCCAATCAAAGTCGCCCACCTAAACGAAACACACCTTTCAGACGACAAATTCCAAGAAAAACGTCAAAACACGCCATATAATCAATCATATACAATCAAATTACAAAAATACCTCAGCACAACTATTAATTCAATATCCCAATTTCAGTCCAATGGCCGTAAGAGAGTACAAAAGCATCCTCAAAGTCAACCAAGCCATAAATTGAGAGGCCAAATACACCGAGTTAAAAAGGGAAGGTGGGTGG
>JAHWFP010122334.1:123647-136239 GCA_023313725.1 Lithobius niger
GCGCGCGGCCGCCAAAATGTCAGAAGTGAACGACCAGGAAATGCAGTTTGCCCTTGAACATCAAGCCCAGCTCCGCCATTCGTTCCTTTAAAATAATAATAAAAAGGGGGAGGAGACGGGAAGAGCCTATGGCGTGACGCGTTGGCTGTTTGCAAGGTAGTCCGATACACAAACTCCTCACCCTCCCTCCTCTTTCCCCCCAGACCCAAATAACTCAAACTTCAGCAGACACGATTCGGAACGAAATGTGTGTCTGCGGGACACCGACGTCATGCAAACATTCGCCTGACCGAAAAATCTCCCAACGAAAGCAAATCCGCATAAGTGACCAACCGCCTAGGAGAAAAACAAAAGTGTTTCGCTTAATCTGTAACTAGAGCCAAGGGCAAAACAAATTAAATTAGGCAAACCCAATAAAACTTAAGAATACGTCACACCATGGGTGGATTTGGATGGTTACACGAAAACAAGACTACATTGTTTTCTCTTTCGTCCATTATTAAAGGACAACGTCTTACAAATTGATAAACATTAAGTAATTAACCGCTCCCCCCCCCCCCAAAAAAAAAGTAACGTTGTAAGAGCATAAGAAGTTCCACAATCAAGGAGAAGTGTTAAGAGACCCTGTCCAAAGCACAGCTCAATTCGATAAAATGGACTTGAACAGAATCCGAATTCGACCTACAAGCAAGGGTCTACCCCGGTAGTGAAGTGGTCAGCCCACCTGGCGGAGTGTGTGGGAAGTCCTGGGTTCGAGTCCCGTCTTTTTTTTCTTATATTTTCACAAGGTCAGTCATAAAATGTAGACTATTTACCTCATTGAGTCTGACCTACGAACTGTTTCAAACCCCATGCTCATGTGTACCAGCCACATCTTCATGAATTGCTATACTAGTTCTTCAGCAATTGTCAAAGCAGCTGTTTCTTCAGTTTATACGACAATAATTTCGTCTTCGACAACTTTAGGTTTTGAGTTTCCAGTTGTTATTTTTTTTTTCCTGAAGCGTTTTTTTCCCCTCAGCTGCAAATTCTGATTGTTTGTCTTTTTGATGAAGTTCGTACCAGTTGTTGGAATGTGCAATTTGTTTTTCAAAATGCCTAATTCTTTTATGATATTTATGACATACCACAAAATACCTTACGACAGATTTACGACATTTCGCTAAAATTATAAATTTCATGAATTTCACAAATGGAGACCCTACAAACTAAGAAATTTTTGCTGCCAAAAGCAATGTTTACTTTCCGATATCAACCAAACCCTCTGCATTAAAACCGCCCTCACCGTCTTCTGTAAATAGTGCAACAATTTAGAACACAAAGAGAAGAAAGACAACCAGACGAAGAAGACGGGCACCCAGACAAGAAAACAAAAAATAAAACAAAACTGACCTTCGCCTTTGCACCCCCCACACACCCTAATAGCCGTCTCACTACTTTTTACTCTTTTTTCCCCATCCAAAGCAATTTAGTATTAGCAGTAAGTCGGGGGGGGGGTGTCACTAATCACCCAAAAGATGGCGTGTCTGCCTGCCTGTCCTCATTTTCCTTGTTTGGCTAGCATTGAAAGTAGAACAACTTTTTACTTTTTTTTTGGTATTTTTTCTTCTTCTTCGTTTCCATCCAGGCTATTTTTTCCTTCCACTACCCGTCACACGCATTTCACTTTCACCAAGGCCTACCATTTTTTTCGCCGGTTTTTTTTTTTGAAATGTGTTTGTGTATATGCAATGCATGCGCGTGTAAATCCCTCCGGCCAATCAAGATGTGGGTCACAACAACGTGGAGAACTCACCACCAATGAGATTCGAGAACGGAAAAAAAAAATACTTTCATTTTTTATCTCTCATCCTCATCTAACAGAAAGAAGGAACGGGAAAAGATAAGCCAATCAGATACAGTCATTTAACCCAAACCGTTCTTCGGGGTTTTTTTTGCCAAGCTTTTTCAAGTATTTACTCTTTTTTTTGGGAGGGAGGAGGGGGGAGGCATAGTGTTAAAATGTAATGATCTCACGTGACGACGATAAATAAAGTACCCTAGTGTCTTTCTCCATTTATCCTCTTATTAAACATGTCCTCCCCCCCCCCCTTCCTCCCCACGTGTTAAACTGTGCATTACAGTTGTCAATATGCATTATGCGGTTTTTTTCGTGAAAATTAAACCTATTAAACCTAGTGCATAACGTAACTCGTAAATTATTATTTTCGATTCAGAACCGCACAATGCGGTGGTCTTCAAAGATGTTTTGTGGGCTTTTTTCATATTTTTTACGCACTAAAGGCACACGCTTTAACTCCATGAATGAAATCACGGAACCTGCCAGAATTGAACGCCACTAGCAGCTTTTTGTTGTGATTCAATAACTAAAAATTGCAAAGTATCGTGTCATTCTATTTTATTGCATTCAACTACTTTTTCTGTTGCTAGTGTATTATTTTGGGCCTTGGGGGGGGGATGAGGGGGGATGTTGAGTGGGGGGGGGGGGGTTGGACGACTAAAACTACCCCCCCCCCACCATCCCCCAGCTTTTACGGGTCTGAGGTAGGCCTACAGAGAAAAGAAATTAAATTGGCAATATGGTAACTATACCAAGTTCTTCCAGCAGTTATGGGGTTTATTCTGGGCATTCTCAACTTCTTCCAACAAAAAAACTACAATTTTATTTAATGTGCACAATGTTCAAATTAAACTGGATCAACGAAATGACTGTTCGTTACTTCAAAATACGCTTAGTGGGCTAAAACTAATCAGCAGCATAAAATAATTAGCCCAAAAGCTAAAGTTTACTTCTCACAATTTGGGAAAAATTCTTACAAAATAAAATCGCACACATCATAGTAGAATAGTTTTTGAGGGGGAGGAAGTGGGGGAGGAGTAGGTGACAGAAATACATTTAAACCAAAACGAAACTACCGATAATTCTAAAATCTATCACAGCTCATGATTATTAAATCTAATCTGGATAAAAACATCACCTTTAAAATGGTTCATAAAACAACTGAAACGGAATTTAATCTCGCTTTTACAAAAATTTCTACGAAGCAGATCGATTTAGGCGTTGCTATATTGAGTCCCTAGATAGCAGCACTAATTCAGGACGGTTGACAATCTTGGCCAGTGACTAAAAATTTCGAATTTGGTCCAAATCCAATGGATCACACAAACAGTCTTGATCCTCCTTGAAATCCGGAAACGTTTTTGTGAAAATTCTTCATGGAATGGGCAAACTTTTTTCATATTCGACAAGAAGGGGGGGGGGGGGGGAGATGAGGCTTAATGGCGCGTCGACAGCTTGGTCGTTAGCGCCAACCTCAGTCACAGTGCAGTGGTCCGGGTTGCCACTGCACCACACATTACAGAGAAGCTGGCTAAACGGCACTAGTTCTATTACTTATTTATTTATTTACGCTGATTTCTTGCCCGAGATGGACTTACTGAAAACTGAAATCCAAGTAGCTTTTTTTTAGACATTTGTCAACCTTTATTTGAATTTCCTGTTGTTTTTTTTATAGGTTGACTCTACTGTTCGGCGGGCCCCCCTGATTCAGTGAGGGACTCGGGGAGTGCAACCCCCCCTCCCCAAATCAAAGCCCCAATCTTAGCCTACCCAATCCGTATGGTGTACAGAAACCCATGTTTCTGGTCTTTCGGTAACATTTCAATACCAATATGACGTGTTTATTGGTTACATTCAAAACTTAAGCAATGTCCGCATTCAAAGCAGGGATACATTTTTAACGAGAGTCCGTAAGACGACAACGACCACAAGACTCAGGTTTTTTTTTATTTCTCTGACCCAGGAGAAGGCGATCTAGGCAGCCCAAGTGCTACTGCTTATTTATTAATAGTGTGGTTTTTTGATCCTTTCGTGGTTGGTCACGTGTTGATAAGGGCGATCTGGTTTCAGGAAGTGAGTCGCCCCTTTTCAACTAGACTCTTGTTGTTTGTTTGGATTCAGCTCGGGCAAGTCAGTCAGCGTTGCCCAATCGGGTGCTAGAAAAACGGGAAGGGGAGGGGGGGGGGCAGAGAAGAAGAGGAACTGGTTGGGATAATATCCGCCTTGTTGAAATCTAAAGTGATGCGATGCGTTTATTCACAGCAGATATCGCTAGCTATTAGCTTGTTGCGAGCTACAGAACGACGGCGAACATTTGTTTGCAGTGGTAACTTATTCTTTTCCACCAATGATCTGTTATGATATGTGGCTAAAACATTTTCTGTGACTAATATTTACGCCGATCCCATATTTCATGATGTTCACCTAACTGCAAAAGGTGCTGGCTTCAATGTCATCATGTCATCACTGCATAGGGCCCTTTAGGAATGGCATTTGTAATGGAATTGATATGTAGCACAGTAAGCGGATAAGGAGGAACCCTATTGTAGTCATGATCGCTGCCCGGGGCGATAATAGGGCGAGAAAACAAGCTTCTTTAAATACTCGACCGATGGACTCTTGATTGTTCTTCTTGCGTTTAGGGTTCTTCAAAAGGGGCTACTAATCGAGGTAATGCAAATAGTACGATTCGTAACTTGCCATTAAAAGTAAGCAGTACAAATCCAGACGTACGTACGTAAATAAGACAGTTTTACTGATATTTCGTATCATTTTTTGTTTCAGTTCCGATGCATCTTCAACAGTAACTAAGTACAAAAATTCTAAAATTTCGCCATTAAAACTGAAGATGACAATTACGCAACTAATGAAATTTATGTCGAAATATCAGCAAGATTCTTTATTACACGTAACCGTTTTTCTCCTTTAAATAAACTGATTTTCAAGTCTACTTTATACGTGAACAGTTTCTCAAAGTATTGTTCTTTCCCCGCGTTATTCAGAAAACCCGATCCAACACGTCTCGATCGGTTTGAGTGGAAAGCGGAAGTTGATCTTACTACAACATGGAAAGAGGAAGGAAGTTAACCAAGTTCCGTGAAAAGCTGCCAACCGATAATTAGTTGCGCTGGCGTTCGTCAAGCTGAGGTATAAAAAAAAAAGAGGGTAATTATGTTCGTTGAGTGGGTGGAGAGAAAAAAACAGCAGACAACAATTACTAAACGTATTATGAAACGATTCACAAACAAATCTAGGACGCGCCTGTTTTGTAAGCCAGTGAATCATATTAACCATCGTATGGTTGTCGTATTTTTTTAGCTACAAAGCCATGAAAAACATTTCGGGTAACCATGACACACACTTTTGCAACATTTCTACGGATGAAACCATTGACTTTCTTTGAATTTGACGATTTTTTTGTTGAACTTCCCTTATGATGGCGTTGAAATCTAAGCACTGTAAAATTAGTTTTGAAGAATAAACTCGATCGACCCACCCTCCTTCCTCTAACTTTCAGTAAATCGCGGCACGAAGCAGAACAGGGAAGCTTCTAATGTTGTCTGTCAGTCTGTGTTCACCGTAACTTTTCAACTCACTGATCGAGTCATTTCAGATTTTTGACAGTATTTGTGGATTCAGGCTACAATAAAATTGGGCAGTTTCGAAAAATTTTACTGAAATCTATTTAAAAAAAATGATGGTACATCATGAAAAGAACATTTTGTGTATCAAGTCGGGGTTGATTAATTTTGACTAGTTCGATTTGCTTACTCTATTGGCGTCGATGCACTCTTCATATAGTTTAGTTAATTTCTTTTTGATTAGTTTGTTTCATCGAACTTTGACATCATGAACAGTTTTCGGAGTTGTTTTTCGCGTATTTGAGGGTCAAGAAAATTAAGTTACAGCGAATGAAAATAGGCCCATCCGAAGCGCCATCTATTCTCATTCATTTGGTGCTAGTAGGTGCCTTAGTTCAAGAGGAGTATAGGCACAGGCACGTAGATACAGTCAAAATTCTCGAAAGCCCTTTGCCAAAATTTTATTGATTTAAGAAAGCGTTCATTTGAAAAATTGAAACGACCGGGCAAAATGGCTTTCAACAGTTATCGTACAGTCAGACAGATAAATTTACACCAGTATAAAATAAGAATTGCTACGATTCGCAAAGTGTGTCCCTAAAAACAAAGTCTGTCAGCGTAAAACTACTCTCCAAAACCAATTCGAGTGCCGAGTACCAGGCAGACGCTGATTTCGACATATCCCTAAAAGAATACAGATAATCAAAATCAGAATTTAGTTTTATACAACTAGTGTACTTGAAGTAGGACCAGAAAGGATTGGGAGGGGGGGGGGGAGAGGAAGAGGCGTCCCGTGTAAATCAGCCCGCATGCATCCGAATACTTTGTGAGGTCGAACGCAGTGGCAAGCAGGCAGGCTGCCGTTTGGATCCTTTGTTCAAAGCATCATTGTTCGGTGCGACCATCATGGTGGAAAAGTGAAAGGCATAGGTTGTACATTGGCAACTCACTCACTCCAGCTGGGGGTTAGCAATATAAGCAAAAGTGGAACGGGAAAGGGGGGGGGGTGGGAGGGAGGAACGCAAAGCCCTTCTTCCCCTAGTGACCCATCTCTGCACATGAGGCGAGGGGGTAGTAGTGAATACAGCAGCTGCCCAGCCGTGTCAACATCTTGCAAGAAAAAGGAAGGGGTGGGTGGTGGGTTTTATCAACTAGAAAGGTACCCTTGACCCCGATATAACGATGAAAGGTTTAAAGCCTTGTGTATATTCATATTTTTTGGCAAATGTTTAGCTTCTTCCAATAATACGTTACGCATGGGTGAAACTAGCATATCATGGCAAGTTTCGTTCAAAATTCAAAGGTACTACATCAAAAAATCCAGCTATGTTACAAGTAGGGCAAATATACAACCAACCCCGTTTTCTCTTAAACTATGAAGTGACCCACAAGCCCTTTCTTTTACTTTCCCCCCTCCCTTCTCAACCAAAACTTCTTTTACTTGTTGTGAGGATAAATACCCCCACAAAAACTCTATCGGTCCACCGGATCTATTTGCATCACAAGCCATGCTCGTCAACCCCCCTCCCCCCACATCATACCCACACACATATACAAACCACCCTAAAAACCATTTGCCACCACCTTGCCACTAACAAGAAAAGGGAAGGGGAGGGGGGGATTAAGAGTAGAAGCGATGAGGACAATTCACACCATACAAGCAGTTCCCCTTGCACACGCGTAAGCACACGGTCCCTCATATTTCTGCAGTCAAGATACAAAAGCTCTAAGCCTACTGCCCGAAATAATGCATTTTTAATGCGACAATGCACAACCGGTGGCTGTTACATCGTGGGAAAGAAAGCTCGGGACCTTAATGAATTTTGGTGAAACCGTTCCTGGATTGGCTGAATTCACTGAAAGCACACAGTTTGCTGCAAGCTTCTTTCATGCTTTTGGTTAGCACGTCAAACAGGAAAGACAAAAACAATGCGCTTTTGTTTATTAGTTCTGTGCACCTTCAATTATGCGGAAAACTAGCCAGATAAAATATCAATTTCACTTTTCGTTACTTTCCTTGAAGGGAAAACATTAATAGGTAAGTTTTAAACATGCTGTACGTGTAGCAAGGTCTTTAAATTTCGGAGAAATGCAGATGAAGCGTATGCAAAATGATGACGCCCCAACCAGACATACTGCAACACTTCCTACAAAATCTCTCTGGATAAGCAAAGCACAGAGAGAAAGAGCAGGGACAACTTTTAATGAAAGGGCACAGTAAGTTTTTTTTCTGAGGACTTTTTCTTTTGCATTTTCTGCCGCTTTTTTTGGTCTTCTCAGGCCCTTTTACACTGCACCAGCAAATTTCGGCACAAGAGAGCCATTTTTTTTTTTGAAAAGAGAATTTATCCCCGGATTTATTTCCCTGAATAAATCTAGCAAATCCAAGAGCTTTTGACGATAATATTTTTAAAATCCGCAAAATTCGTTGACTACAATAATTGTAGAAAAATCCCAAACAATATCTGAAAAGTATGCAAAATGTTTCTGACGTTTCGCCAACTTTCAGCTTAAATTTGTAGTTAACTTTTTTCTCTACGCTTTCACATCTCTCGAATTTTTCGTTACTCCATGTTAAGCAAGGATTGGTTTTAAAGTGTCGACCTAGCCTTTGTTAATTGAAAACGGTCATTTCCATAGACAAAATAAACTACAACGTCGTAGCGAGACAGGATAAAATTATAAAAGTATTAAAAACTCTCTGCAGTCATAAAAATATTTTGCCGTTCTTACTACAAAAGAGTGCAGAACTTTTTTTGATGGCACGAACACTCGTTGTTTTATGTCGGTTGTAAAATTGAATTATTGCACAAATCCGTATGAGGCCTACTCATCGAAATACAGATTTATCCCGGACCTTCTGCAAACATAAACTTGCTCCTACTGATCCTGGAAGCCACATGCGACCTAAATAAGGCGCGTTCTACTTTCGTTCATTATTATCAAGTCCCACGTGTTAAAAACACTTTTGTTCTTTTCCTCCAAACGCGTGGCCTGAAACAAAGATGCGCTTCGATTCATTTATTTCCACGTGGCACAATAAAAAAAAAATTAACGGGAGGAATCAAATGAAAAAAATAAAATAAAAACCCGAATCGTGATTATTTCAAACTAGGACAACCACGATCTAAAAACGGGCGCCATCTTGTTTTCACTTTGATTCCTGATTGCGAGGCAGGAGGGCGCGCGCATCGCTAGCCAGCCAGCCAGAAAGCGACAGCTTCCTGTGCACGCGGAGAGACCTTGAAATGGTGCTCTCTGATTGGCCGGCTGCAGTGGCCGTTGCCCTAGCGTTCGTCAAGGCTGAGTCAGGACAGGCAGGGTGAACAGACTCACACGTGCTGGCTGACCTATTTACATACCGCAGCCGAGCGGAGCGGATGACGGAAAAACAAGCGCACCGATAGTTGGAAATAGCCATTGCTGGCAGCCAACAAAATATCTCTGCTTGGAAGAAAGGAAGGGAAAGGGAGGAGTAGGGGGGAAAACAGCGCTGAATGGAACGGCTGAGCTGTTTGCCGTTCCACTAACCTTGAAATGCGTTTCAGAACGGGCGCCATTATGGAATGAAACCCACATACATGGCATCTTCACTTTCGTTTGCTCGCGATGCGCGCCCGAAAACGAGGTCAAGCTCAAGCAAAGTCGCTCAAGGGGATTCATGATCGTGTCAGCCAATTTATTTGTTTTCCTACCGCCTGGCGGAAATAATAAACCATTAGTGTCGATTATAGATAACGAAGAAATAACGCCAGAGTAGGGCAACGTGTTTTAAGCCAAGCACACTTTAATAATCCGAAAGTTCTCATATTCAACCACCTAACGGTTTTCAATTCTGCAAACCAAGTCAGGAGATAAATTTAAATGAGCGTTTATTAGCAAAGCCTCCAGGTTGGAATTCCTGCGTGGCTCGGTTTTCCAACATTGCAAACGTATGCAAATGTTGCTGACTCTTTTATTTTCTTGTTTCTTCCTACGTACGAGACGGTTTTGCTACTTTCACTCAAAACTTATGTAAGTGATACAAAAGCTATTTAAGCGCAGAATGCTCGAAAACAGTGCGAGGGAAATCGAACTGGTTAAATCCTCACATTCAGAAATTGGTTAGGATTATGTTTCCGTTCCGCAAACTCTTAAATTATTCTATCTAATTCAAATCTGACGTGCCCGTAAATTAAGATCCAAAACCAAACCGTTGAACACTTTTTTTAAGTAATTACTTTTAAATTTAAAATAAAACCAGCACTACGTAGCTATCCCATTAACTTTAAACTTGCTCGGTCATCCATTAGTTGATCGGTTAATACCTGCTTTATTTTATTTCAGCTACACCTTCAGTTTTTGCCAATAAAACATAATCTTTAACTTTTCAGAACGTTAAACACCTAACATTTCATCCATGACGCAACACAAACAAGGAAGTTTAATCATGAACATTTTCCTCAACAAGCCTTTATAAACAGACACTCCTACACAGTTTCCCATGTCGACTGAAAAAAAAGACGTAATCCAACACTAAAACACTCATTCGTCAGTCAAACACAACCCCGGAAATGCTACGTTTTCTTTTCTTGGTTTGAACGCTGCCCTCATCACGGAAGTTATGAAGGTGTCAAATTTAGACGAGAAGCTCATGTTATGAGTGAAGCAAATACCGAAAGAACGAAGGCCGGCCATTCCACCAGATTGTGTTACCGGTAGTAACGAAAAAACAAACTCAGATTTCTTTCAGGCCAACTACCACGTTAATCACAGCATGTTAAGGTGTAAGGTGGATATTATGATAGCTAACAAAGGCTACGGAGGATACGAAGGACCCCCCCCCCCCCCAAGAAAGGAGCACATGTACACCCGTTAGTGAGACCTTTCCTAGTGCAGATCGGGTTCTACTTGTCATTTTATAATTACTACCTGTCTAACAAACAAAAAAAAATCATTTCACATACGCTCTAGTAGTTACCAAAGGATTAATACATATTAAGCAAATAAAAAAAAAACACAAATGTAAATGTTATTTCTGAAAGAAGATAACCAATATAGACCTGGACCCAACTGAGCAGATCACCTGACTGACCGAAATCGTTTTTCCACCAGTTCGTAAAGGCTGATTATGACTGCTTGGGATTATAGTGTTTAGGAAACTAGTTAATATGGGGCGGGGGGGGGGGGGGGACACATCTTTATACGAAAAATCATGAGGATTTGTTTGTTTATTTATTTTCAGTTTTCGTTAGTTTTAGGTAGTAAGTAGGTAAGGGTAGGATGAATCGGTTAAGACTCCGCAGAAATCACTCAATCATGAAGACCACTGACCCCCTATTTTAATATCCTCATTGCTGATTTTAAAAGAAAAGGCACACGCTACCGTTTGTTTGTGGCAGATTTTGTCTATTAGTACACGAATCATGTGCCAAAAGATATCTCCTCGAGCATAACGAGACGACGCCAAATGAGCGAGCAACTAGTCTTAGTTAACTGCACGGTTTCATGCTGTCAATCCAATCGTGGCAGATTCTTCAATGGTGAAAAGACCTGACGTTTTAAGCAGTACTTGCGCCAGTCAACACACCAAATTGTCGAATCTTCAACCGAAAATTAATCGTCGGTTCTGGAGTAGTTCAAGATCTTGACAACATGAGCGTTCAGGGTCATTGCATTATCGCTATCGATCGAAAGACTTGTGGGTCTCAATCGCTTATTTGTGCGTATCAATAGTGATCAATCTCCTTTGAAAGCTGTAAAATATTCTTCAATATCCTTTCACAGCGACGTCCTTCCAATCGATTCAAGAGCCCACGGATGGGGGGGGGGGGGGGTCGAGGTGTGGAATAAAAGCCAATGTCTTTAGGGCATTAGCGTTCTCCAACAACAGGATGTAGTCTCATTAATACTTTCATCGCCGGAAGTGACTTCCCGCCATTATGCAAACAAAGCGGAAGGTGAGCGACCAGCGTCCCAACAAAGCAACGGAACCATTAACAGTAGCAACATTAATGCCTTTCACAATAATTACACCCATTAAAACATTGGATTCGATTTATTGAGAGAAATTTGAAGGTTAGGGGAAAAATTATAATAAAAAAACAAAAAGAAAAAACCTAGCTGCATAAAAGTAAAATCCTTTAAAAACAGTTTTCATGGAATCTTGTTCAAAATGTTCCTTTTCGCCACCATAACAAACTTTAAGCAACTCTTAACTGAATGCAGAAAGGTGCAGAAAGAATGTGTAAGAAAGCCCCTTAAAAAATACTTTAAAAACTTTTTCTTTTGACAACAAAATTCGTGGCTTGTCAGTCAGATTAAAAGGGAAAGTTAAGAATAGCTAGCCAACCGTCCGTTCAACTACGAAAACGTAAAAAGGGACGATCTTACAGAACAATAACAATTAACAAAAAGGAAAACCACATAGCTGCCCACACAAAACACTCAAGAAAAAATGCACAAAAACACAGTCCTGTAGGTAGGTATTTCTGCCCGGCCAACATCCCAGCTGTGTACTGTCGCTTTCTTCACTAACTAGGTGTTCCACAGGCCCAAATCCCTTCCTTTGGGCCCGGCATGGAGCTGTAACTATAATTTACCGTACCTACAACTCATCTCTACCCCCCCCCCCCCCCCAAGGTCTCTCGCTTTGACCCACCAACCCAGTCGAGAGAGGGGGAAAAAGAGGCACCACTGACCGACTGACCCCCTCCTTGGGGCCATCCGGACCCTTCTACTCTACCCTTTCCCCACCTTCTCTGCTACTGCATGACCGGAACTGGCTAATTACACGAACCCATGCTGCTTCTACCGAAAGAGAAGAGGTCCGTCAACACACAAAACAGACATTGGAGATGAAAAGCCTTGGAAAACTAATAAACTACACCGATTTGCTCATAATTGTGATCTCTTAAAAGCTATTTCCGTACAAGAGTTCGAATTCCTTTTTTAGTTGCTTCAATTCTTCTAACGCTATAGCGTTCGTAGGAAACGCTGGAGGCCCAAAAACCCAATGAAAGCAATGCAGCAAAGAAGAAAGAATGGGCCTTTCAACACACAGGTTATTTGTGCCCATTCTAGATTCAATTTACGCCAGCAACAATCAGAAAGCTAAAGCTCGGGCTTAGTAACAAAAGACCAGCAGAAAAAGACCGTTAAGGTCGAAGAGATGCTGCTAAAGAGCTGCAGA
>JAHWFP010122335.1:0-29384 GCA_023313725.1 Lithobius niger
CTGAGGCATTCGTTGTAGTCTGCTGCGAGTCACGTGATTGAGAGCGCCAATGAGACGACGCGATTTGCTAATGGTGCCGAATAGGAGTAAGGTTTGTAAATACGCAGCCCTACATATGGCGGGGCAATTGCGGTGACGATTACCAGACTTATGGTGGACATTTCGTCATGAGGTAGAGAACAATTGCTACGTCTTGTTTTGGTTGGGATGCAAAGAGCAAAGTAGTATGCAATTGTATGCGTTAAGGTATATTCTGATGGCAAATTCAAAGGGAATATATTCGTATTTGCCACTTGTTTTTACAACCAGTTTACTTTTTTGTTTGTTTGTTTCCATAGTAAACGATAACGTACATACATAAACACTATGAAGCCACTTCTACAAAATCAATCTTAGCAATATGAGTAGATTGCATAAAAAGGAAATCTGTAATAACATAACTTCTCAAGAATTAAAAGTAAATACAAAATATATAAATGAGACAGCTTTTTAAGTTGTCATCAGCCAACACCTAACTTTCGTGTTTAGTTCCGTAGGTATTTTTCAATGGTCCACATTTCTTTAGTATACATTTTATTAAAGACTTCTAATAAATAGCTTAATATTCTAAAGTTTGTGTCCATAATTGTTGTGCACCGGTAATGGTTTAATGTAAGCTGTATTTGTGTTATATTTATTGCTGTTAATTCTTTTTCGCGTTTCTTAAAGGACAAGAAACGCTCTCACTATTTTCGTGCATCCCACGCGATAGCTTTCTAAAAATTTACGTGGATTTCAGCGACTGTGCCAAACCGACGAAAAACAAATGGGAAAAAAATGCGTTTGCAATATTTGCACACGTTTGAACTAATGTTGTACAGCTGAGTCATACAGGAAAGCTAACGTGTAGGCAGACACCAATCACATAATTTCGTAATTGTTCAATTCGTAGGTTTTTAATTATATGCCTCTTACGTATAACGAACTTATTTAAACTCATGAATTTACCATCAGTATAAACCTTGACGCATACAATTGCATACTACTTTGCTCTTTGCACTCCAACCCAAAGAAGACGTAGCAATTGTTCTCTACCACATGACGAAATGTCCACCGTAAGCCTAGTAATATTCACCGCAATTGCCCCGCCATATGTAGGGCTTCCAAAATGCACAACGGTCTAGCAGCGAAGCCACTTCTTGCTTAAGGGGAGACTTGAGCATGCCTCGTACCTTTCTCGAGATTCCGTGCTTGAAAATTGACTTTGACGCTCGTACCTCAGCTGTGTTTTAGGAGTACTTAAGTAAAGACTTAAGTCGGAGTTGTTTCTTAAGTAGTAGTATGGTACCACTATCTGTTACTTGAGCAATGAATTCATTTCCTTTGCTTAGGCAATGACTTAAGCTATCGTCTCCTACCACTGCTGTCTAAAAACCCCTACCTGAAAGCTAAGTAATGCCGGGATCTGAGTAAATGGTCAAGTCCTGTCACGAGTAGACTTAAGTAACCGTTGTTGCTGATGGAGGTAGTAAACATCGCGTATAGAAAAGATATATGGCTGAAACTTCGTTGCTGTACTTGTCCCACTTATACCCCAGCATGCATGCTGATTTTTGCAGTGATCGAAGTACTTTTCCTTTTTTTTTTCTGTTTTGTCGACTTCGGGGCAGAGATCCAACAACGTTATTTCCTACAGCGCTGACCTAAGGGGTCACCCTAGTTGGGGGATGTGCTAGAACGTCCCAGGAAAACGGGATGCATCTACCCAAGAAGTTTCAAGTCGATTATACTAGTGGTCGTGCTCTAACGCTCAAAATAATATTTTCGTTTGCCCATCACAACGTTATTTGCCAACACTTGAGAGTTTGGTGTCTGGACTTTTCGTCCCGAACTGCCGGAGGGGCCGTTTATTTTCACCGATTTCCTTTTTGAAAACGTCAACAGACTACAGTTCTGATTACGCATACCTACATACGACGGTTATTTTACGGCAGTTCTGATTGAGGAGGATTCAGAATGGTACACGAAACCAGGTTAGGCTATATAATGCTCTCGGGGATGAGATGCGTAGATACTGAGTTTGAAGTTCTCAACTATTCCCCACAACACCTTCCTTTCCTTCTCACTAAAAGAGAATTCTTCTCTTATTATCAGTACCGTCGGGGTGGTTCTTGAGCAAAATGGCAGGGTATCCGAAGCCCCCACCAGTCAGAACTCACTGTCGTATGCAGGTATGCGAAATCTGAACGGTAGTCTGTTGACTTTTTCAAAAAAGAAATAAGTGAAAATAAAAAGCTCCTGCCGGCAGTTCGGGACGAAAAGTCCGGACACCAGCCCCGTAAGTCGGTGTTACTGGCAACGTTGCGTGAGCAAAAAAAAATAGTACTTTGAGCGTTAGAGCATGACCACTAGTATAATCGACTTGAAACTTGGTGGGCAAACGTCATTGTTGCTGGTAAACAACAGTCTCATGGTGTCTGTTTTTATTTTTGATTGGAGAATTATTTCCTAATATATTTCGCTTGTCAGGATACATCTTTTGAGATCAGACCATATCAGAGATCAGACCACGTCAGAGCTCATGACAGCCAATGAAAATGCTGAAATAAACTAATTAATGAGGAAACAGCCAATAAAATCGGCTCAAATTAAATAAAGGGGGTAGCAATGGAAAGGGGCAAGTGGCTGACAATGCGAACGGATGTGTCCTGCAACAATCAGTAACGAACGAAACGTTGCTTCAATAATGCTGACAATTACAGCCAAGCTAAATAGTTTCAAAATTGGTTGAGTAACAATCGCGGCCTTGCAGTGCTGGAAACACCGGTTCTCGTCAGATCCCCGAAGTTAAGCAGCATTGGGCTGGATTGATACTTGGGTGGGTGACCGCCTGGGAATCTGGTTGTTGCAGACATAGGTCCTTAGGGCCCCGGGCAGATGACCAGGAGTGGTTAACGCTCGGTAAGCCCTTTGAACCCCTTTTGAGTAACAATCACCTTCGGGTCATTATCATGCTTGGTATCAAAACGGAAAAACCAGAAATTCAGCCACACTGACAATAAGAGCGGCACTCTCCATTGAAGACACTATTTACTTCCCTAAACGGGGAGGGGTACCGGGGAGGCGAGGTCGGCACCCGTTTTCATTTCATGCCTTTATAGTAAAGTATTTCACTCACGTAGGCGAAAACCAGCTAGACCAGCGTGGGGATATCGGTGTAGTTTATTATTATTACTAACTATTATTATCATTATGCTAACGATTGTTATGATTTTCTGATTCTATGATGAATTGATAATTTTCCATTTTACCTAGGTGTAGCAGGTGACCCATCTTGGTCTGAGAGCTCCGGGAAAAAAAATTAAACGCGTGTGGTTGCATTCTGTTGGGGCGTGCTGGCAGCTGAACTACGGAGGCTCATAGCCACCGTTTCCAGGTGTGGTTACACAATAAACCACAAGCACTACTTAGGAGTATTACTTGACCAAGTAATGCTCAAGTTTGATAGCAGTGGTACGACCATTGCTCAAGTCATTACTTACAGTTCAAGCACTACTTGCCCAAGTAATTGCTTGAGCACTACTTATGTGGGAAGCTGTGGTACGGGCGTGAGCATCGGTTGAAGTCTTGAGTTTTCGTTCAGAATACCATTCTCAAGTACGGCTTTAAGTTACTCATGATTGAAGTCAGCTGCTTGAGTTAAGTAAGGTTACAGAATACCATCGCGTGCTTAAGCACGTTCTCGAGTTCAAGGCAAGTACCAAGTAAGCGTTCAGAATACGGGCCTTAGTTTTGCCACTGAAACCCAGGTTTTTTTGACCGGGCGCAGAACGGACTTTACCAAATTCATCCTAATCAAGATGGCCTTCCAACCCTCCAATTTCCGTTTTGTAGAACAACTTTTGACAGTTTTCGTCGTTTTAAAACAAATTGAAGACTTCTCATCGGTTTGCTCGTTTCCGTGACAGATGAAACTTTATCTTCACTTCCTCTTTCTCGTATTACCGCCATAGCTAATAGTAACCGGAGGATCTGTATGTAATGTCCAGTCAGTTAATGCAATCACTCCAGATAGAATGTGTACGTACATTTACTCTTAATTACTTAATGAAGAGCTGCTTCCTTGCAACAAGCAGTCGCAGCTGCTCTTTCATTCAGTCATTAATCGATGCCGCGAGAAACAGCAACTAGTAAATTTCGGCGTCCTACTTAGAGGACAAAAAAGGCTAATTACCAAAACCAATGTTGCTTGCAAATTGAGAAGATTAGTTTAGTACGTACAGCCAAAAGGTGTGAAACTTCGCACGAATAAATAAAGAGTAACCGAGTATTACAAAAAAAAAAATATTTAACATATACACCGAATTTACTTTTTAACTTATTTATTTCTGCTGAGAGGCCACTAGGGCGAGAGGCCAGTCGGGAATTCCCGACTCCCCCGACCTTGCCAGTCCGCCTCTGCCCAAGTTCCACCACTCATTGTGAATCGTGACCCCTTGCGATCAACACCGTTAAACGAACGACCGTTTAATATTTTTTGGAAAATGCATGTACATTAAAAATTACGCTGTGTGGGTTTTTACTAAATAGTAATAAATAATATAATTAATTTACTCAGATTGTATCCTGAAATCGTTTAAATGGATTTGTAAGGGTACGTTTGGTATCATTTTAGTGTTCTGTACAGCCGAAACGGCTGAAAAGACTCAGTGACGGACGGCCCCCTTGAGGGCTCTCAGCGCGGATCCTGAAAGCGCCCCCCCCCCCCCACCTCTTTATATATATTCAGGGCGCCCTATTTTGGCAATTCATCATACAATTTTGCCGTTGAAAAGTACCTTTGAAAGGGTTAGGGAGCGTTGCAAGCTCCCCCAGCAGGGCCCGGGGCAGAGCCTCGAAAGTTGAGGCTTTTTATGCTATTTTAGTGCCTGTTGCTGCACGTTTTCTGGCTTCCAGTGAGCACATTGCAACAAATTGTCAAGCAAATTTAGGTGATTTTTCTTCTTCGTTCTTCAGGATAGCAGGTTTCGGAAAAACTTAATATTGTGACTAAATCATGATTTGTTAGACATTTTCTTTGCGAATTAAATCGAGTTCAGTTTAGACTTTTAGGCTATAATAAATGACGATGAAATGTTGAGTACCCCCTGCCGGAGGCAGAATATTTTTTTAAGCTAGACTATCGAAAGGTGAAAAATAGTGAAATCTATTTCTCAATTTTATCCCAGGCGACTAGGTCTAGACGTAATATTGCAAAAAAATTCCACATTTTAAAGCAGTAACATGCTTATAAAAAATGGAACGTCGAAAGATGAAACCTTTCAGGTATTATTGATAAATACCTAAAAACAATTTGAGTTATTGTTGGAGAAAAGCTACCACATACGAAATCGGCATACGCCATTTTCATTTTTTCTCCCTTCCTTAGGGTTGTTTTTGCCCTCAATTTCGGGACCAGTCTCGTGATTGGAGGAAAGATAACTAATTAATTATCTTTCCTCCAAAGTCTCGTGGCTGGGAGGAAAACTGCAGGGAAGCGACCAGATACGATCAGGGGCAGCGTTTCAGTTACTCTTGCTTCATAGAAGTGTTGCACATAATAAACTTTACTTTCAAACTGTTGGAATGATGAGGATAATTAACTAGTATTCATGGAACCCTAAATTCGCAGTGAAAATTTATCCGATTTTTCAACTCGGCAACTCGAAATTGCGAACCCTAAGTGTTCTCGGATGGTGGGGAAGGGGGGGGGAGCTCCTCCGTCCCTCGAGTCGCTACGACCCTGTATATAATGAAAATTCCCCCCCCCTCCCATTTGTATAATATAACGTATTTTAAAATACCTTAATATTACATCAAACAAATCAATGCCAAAAAAAAAAAGGTTTGCACTTTAAAATTATAATTAAACATGAAGAGTAAACATGAAGAACATGAAGAGTAAGCTGAAGTTGGCAGCGACAAAAGCATGTCTGCTGCTCTCTGTAGTCTGATCCAAAGAATGGGACAGCCGCGTCACGTGCGGCCTGCTTACTTCCTTCTTCAGTTTCGTTCCCAAACATTTGCAGATCTTGCGCCCTGGTTCGTGGCCCCTGCGGGACCCCCAGGCCTTTGGGCTCTCGATGATCGCCGACTAGCCAACCTGGCCAGTCCGACACTAAGACTATGGCAACGACTTTGTCCGTCCGTCACCCTTTTTAACTCTGGAACGGTAGAGCTGGACCGTTATAAGAACGAATGGTGGTGTCCAACTTTGAGCCCACATTAGGGAGGGAAGTGTGGAAATCCAGTATGGTAAGTGAATCAGTATTACACTTTTTCCCTCACCAGCTTGCTACCTGTCCAGTGTCCACCCTACTGTGGGACCAGAGTTGATTTCTCTCGTTCGTTCTTAAACGGTCCGAGTCTACCAGATAGACAAACTGATTCACCATTAGACTTGGCGGCTAAAAATTAGTTAAGAGGAATAAGAAAAAAAACCGGAAGATATGAAGCGGATGTAACCCACAAGTGACAGGAAGTGGTCGACAAATGACCCCGCTACCTATGGAACGGTACCAGATAGAGACAAACGGTTTTCACCAATAGATTTAGCATCCAAAAATTAGTTAAAAGGAATAAAGAAAATCTGGAGATATGACGCAGAAGTGGTCCACAAATGACCGAAAGTGGCCGACAAGTAAGCCCATGATCTATGGGATGGTACCAGATAGATAAACGTTTTTCATCGTTGGATCCAGCATCTAAAAATTAGTTAAAAGGAATACAAAAAACCGGAAGCACGAAGTGGAAGTGGCGCAGAAGTGACCGGAAGTAGCCGACAAGTAAACCCATTATCTATGGGACGGTACAAAATAGATACAAACGGTTTTCACCAATAGATTCAACGTCCAAAAATTGGCTAAAAGGAATTTAAAAAAAGACCCGGAGATATGAAGCGGAAGTGGCCCACAAGTGACCGGAAGTGGCCAAGTGAGCCCATCATCTATGGATCAGTACCAGATTTACAAACGAGTACAAACGGTTTACACCATTAGATTCAGCATCCAAAATTTATTTAAAATGAACAAAAAAAAAGCGGAAGCATGAAACGGAAGTGGCTTTGAAGTGGCAGAAGTGAACAGAAGTCCGGTTGCGACCAGGTAGTCGCTTGCAGCCGCTTGTTTTATCTCGACAAAACAAACTACACAGAAAAAAAATAACACAAATTACAGATACTGGCATTTCAAATGGTACTGTAAAAAAGATTTTAACTTGTACACGACACAATAATAAAAAAAAGTTAACAAATGCAACAAGAACAAGATATCCTATTAACATTTTGTCTCTGTTTGATAATAAGTAACAAACCTACTAATTATTCAGTATGCAGTTTTTATTGGAATGCTCTCTTAGGTTTACCAAGTTTAACATTTTATTATCTTCGAATAATTTAATTGTTCAACTAAGCATATTACTTTTCACAAAGAGTACTTTAACTATATTTGTTTTGGAATTTGTGAAAATGGTCAATTTGATACTATGGTGTGAAGCCGTGTACCTCAATGCCATATATCAAGTGGCTAACAACCAATGCATCATAAACAACATTTTCATGTTCATCATTCAAAAATATTGTATTTTATAGAAGAACACTATCATTTGTCTCAATTTATTAATTAAGGTGTTAATACGGTAGTCGAATTTCCATAATTGGTCAATGAACATGCCTAAATATTTGGATTCAGTTACCTTTTGTATTTCAACAAAAGAGTGACAACAGTTCACATTCAAACGACAATTTTCAGCATGAACAAACAGGTCTTTTGAAACAAAGTTCTTATAGGTTAAGATTTTGTTATTCTTTATGAACAGATCATATAATTAACTGAAAAAAAACCAGCTTTGCCCTTTAGAAAAAGTGTTAAACTCGTATCCCCATACTCACAGCTGTGAAGATAAACAAAAAAAAACGGATTACAGTTCACTCAAACGCAACGAACTATAATTTAAACTCCAATTCCAGGGAACAAGGACTGTTTTTACGCAATGGTTAAGTCAGAAAGTGAACGCATTTTGAAATGTTTTATGTTTGTGTGTGTGTGTGTGCGCATGCGCTTAATTTGTGCATTAAATTTTTTTTAATATTTGTCTATGTCTGTTGTTTTATATTTTAAGTCTGTTTTGTGTGAGTGGCTATATGTGTGCATGTGTGTGTATGTATAAATCAAATCTAAAATTTCATTCCGTAGTATTTAAATATACATAAGTAGAAATCAAAATAATGTCATTTGCAAACATAAAAATATCACAGTTTACAATCCTTATTTACATCCACAAATTATGTTCATATACAAGATATACAAACATGATCCAGCACTGTTGCTTATGGGACACCATATTTTATATCTTTAAATTCAATAAAATTCTGATTAATTTTTGTACAGGCCTTTCAATTATTTAGGTAGTTCCTCAAAATACCATGACATTTTCCTCTGAGACCACAATTTTGCCATTTATCTAACATTTTAAAAGTCTGCAGTATCAAAAGCTTTTTAAAGATCAACAAAAACAGCCTTTGCAAATTTTCCACAATCGAGGGTTCTAGCAATCAGTTCGCTTAGATCCTTTAACGCATCAGCTGTACTTCTGTTTTGCGTAAACCCGATTTCTTTGTTTATAATAATATTAAGCTTTTTTTTTAATTGTAAAATATTATAAATGAAATATTTTTCAATTATCTTATTAATGTTTGACAAAATACTTATTGGTCTGTAATTGTCAAGAATGTTCTTACCACCCTTTTTATTTATTGGTCTAAATATTTGAACTTGTGAGTTCTTCAGGCAGACCTCAATTGAATTAATCAATTTCATTATAAAGTGTGACGAATTTCAACAGAACTCACAATGTTCTTCATTACATTATTATCACATCTGAGGAGTGTTTAATTTTCATATCCTTAATGATATTTAGAAGTGAATAGCATTCATATTGGAAGAGTGTAATAGTATCACGAACAGTATTTATTTGAGTTTATGGTTGATTGGAATTATTGCATGAAGTTGTTCTTTAATTTTTTTACGTAAATTTGGCACAATATTTGCAAAGTGATTATTTTCCCTTTCACACGTCATTTTTGGAGTGTAAACTTTGAATGATTTCATAATTTCCTGATTGAATGATGTCTTTTTCCCTTTTTCAATCAAATTATTTAGATATGTCCACTTATTATACTTATTGTTATTTGTTTGATTTTTTAGTTTCTAAAATGCTTTTGCTTTTTTATTAACTTTAGACCTGTGAGCACAATATTCCATATAATTTTCATTTATTTTTTGTTTGTTTTAATTTTTCCAAAGTTTTTTTTTAGCCAAGTGAAAGCACTTCATCAGTAATCCAGGGTTACTTTTTTTGGCTCTTTATAATCTATTTTGCTTTTAAGAAAATGAGAATTTTGATCATAGATTTCTTAAATTTTAGTTTTAATTTTAAGGAACATTTCATTTTGGACCTTTAGCATAATTTAAGAAATCGGAGTTAATATTATTAATTTCTTCCACTATTTTTTTTATCACAGAATATTGCTTTTGTCTTCAATTCTTCATCAGATATACTTTGTTTGGTATATTAATTTTTGTATCTATTTATTAATGAACTGCAATTTTTTTTCCCACTATTTAAACTCCAGCGCATCTAACATTTTTACTTCTTGCAAAACAATGATCCATACAAGTTCGATCACAGTGATCCTAGGCTGTACCCAACATGTTTCCTCCCTTGTTGGAGAGTCATTTTGGATATTGAAACCATTTGATACTAGCCTAAAGTATTTAAATATTTATCCTTCACTTTATATACCATATTTTTTAGAATCTCGTATGGTACTACCATCGTACCCGGCTTTGCCTGTGGTTTGTTTTGGCCCGTGGTTATTTCCCAGTTTTCGGTTGGTGTTGCCTGAACATGGACTGTGGCAGGCAATTTTTCTTCCTGTAAGTTTCCTTTTTCCTCCCATCCCCTCCCTACCCTTTCCTCCCTTCCCATCCTTCTACCCGGCCCTCTCCTTCCCTTCCTCCCCATCCTTCTACCCGGCCCTCTCCTTCCCTTCCTCCCCTTTGCCGCACGTAGTTAACGGGCCATTTTTGTACCTGGAGTCCTCCCGTCCTCTACCTCCCGTGTCTTGTCCCTCCTTTTCTGTCGGTTCAGTGCAACAATTTTCTACTGAAGCATAGCTTTGTAACAATTATTTAGTTCAGTAGCAAAAGTTTTCATTTTACTTTTATTAGTTGGCTATAGATGACCAAAAGTGTCAAAACGATATTATTTATGATAATCTCGACTAAGATAGCGTCATTTGCATCAACGTTTAGGTAATTAACCTTAGGGGCTAAAAGCAAGTGTTGCTCCTTTACAAGCAAAAAAATACCTCCTCCTCGACTTGTCTCTTCTCTGTGTACCAGTAAGGAGCCATGTGTAAACAGGTATAAAAGTATGTAAATAGAAGTAAATACGTGTGACCACTATCACTTGTTGCTGCGGAATAGTCCAAGTGCATGTTAATTCGCAAGCTGTAATGTTTACACGGCCGTGATGAAAGGCAAGAGTTTTGTTTTTGTAGAAAAGGCCGAGTGGAGTAGAAAATGCGGTTTTTGCCAGCCGGCTCCGCGCTAGTTCTCGCACATGATTGGAAGTTAAGGCCTTTTATTCTGGCTTTGGTAAAATAAGATTTTGGCAATGTTAAAACAAGTGGCCTGGGGGAAGGAAGCGAAATCCGCAGCTTCTCTCCCAGACCACCTTGTGACAAATGGTGGAATACAAAGCGAGTTACAACGGGGTCACTCCCACCTCTTGCGCACTTGTATACCTGGTACAAGTAATTATTATTGTTTACTGATGCTTAATACACATTTTACATGCTCGTTGTTTTTATTACAGCAATAATCATCATTTCTAACGGCAAGCAAAGCGCACCAACAAAACCAAGACGTGATTTAGGAACAGTCCCCTTAAAATCTCCGAACACTATCACTAGTTAGCGCCGCTCTAACCCAGAAGACGTTATAGTAATCGACGCCGCACGAAAAACAACCACATGTAACCTGACCTGAACCCAACACACATTAGAAAACAAAAACGAATCTGTTTGATGTTCAAGGTATACTGGTAAGGTTTAACAGATCCGAAGTCAAAACAGCAAAGGACCACAAACTTTTCTGTAAGGTTTCAGTCCCGTGAAATCGTACTGCTGAATTAAAATGTTTTTATCATTTTTACTTTTGTATATGTTAGGTCAGCTATGATTGGTGCATTCTACTTGGCTAAACGGTATCGCTGAAATATGACTAAAACAAATCGTCATTGTGTGTTTAATACAGTCCTACAGGTAATTCAGGGTTCGTACGAGTTTTTGAAAATGTAGAAATGTCCTGGAAAATAATGAAATTCCAACCCTGGAAAAGTAATTGAAAATGGTGAAACATGGTGTGTGTATATCATCAGTCGGACTTTCAAAGTAGTCGGGTGTGTAGCCATTAGAGTCGATTAGACTCTTATGCGAACGGTTTATCTGTCTGTCTGTCGGTCTGCCGGTCTGTCTGTCTGGGTGTCTGTCTGTTGTTCGCGCTATAGCGTTTTAACAAATTATCGGATGTCTGTCAAATTTTGAACACATATTCTATGGCACATTTCTAGGTCTAAGTTCGAAAACGGATCGATTCCGTCGGGGAATCGTCCACTAGAAACAATCAAAGATTTTTGTCTGTTGCAAACGAATGGCGTTTGTTTTTTTTTCTTCGGCCGACTGACGTCATCCATCCACGACCAATGACTGGAAACTATGTAGCCTTCGTCAGCGGCGGACGTCACCACCAACCGACCAATGACTGGCAACTTGATCAATTTTATTCTACGGACCATTGACGTAGGCACTGATCTCATTCGTACAAATTGGATAACAAAGTTATATAGTCTAATACCGGCATGCGCGAAATCAACGTAGGCTTGGGCTACTTGTTTGGACAATCTTTCATGACTTTGCTGCGTAGTACTTTTTACGGGAGGGTGGGGGAAGGAGAATATTTAAAACAACTTCTACTGTATGACATTTGCTTTTTTTTTTTGTTGTCAAGAGAGGGGAGGGGGAATCAAATTCATAAAACTACTTTTGGGCCATGACTGTGCTAACTAGATATTTCATCCTCATCAGTCGTGCGATATGGCAACGTGGCAGTCATATAAATGAAATATGCAAAACGCCGAGACTAAACGGTTTGGAGGCCTCCCGTATCATAAAACTGCCGAACGATGCTGAATATTTTTAATGTTGATTCAGTTCACTAGTGTTCTAATTAAACTTACACTTTAAAATGAAACCGATTGAAGAATCGTAGCGGGCTCGTCTTTAATTGAGAGGTGTGCGCCGCCATGCCATCCAACGTAGTTGATCAAAACGTATGGGGCGGGGGGGGTTAAGGCAAAAAAGCTAGAAATGCAAGCGACCACTGGTTTTATGGTTGTATACGCGTCATGGAACCGCGGCCAAGAAATCATTTGGATGTTTGGATTGTATTCTTAGGAGGGGTAATTTTCACACGTGTTAGACAATTAGTAGCCATATCGATCGCTGTATTCGCAAGGGAAAACTAATCGACTATCACTACAATTAGTTTAATCAGGTTTATTCTTTCCTTCTTTAGGCATCAACATTTTCGAAAGTTGGGCTATGGTTTTAATTTTATTTACGTATATAATGGATGAATACAGCAGTAAGGTTTCACGTGGACTAAACAGTACAGCAACACTGCAGTTATACGAAAGTTTATTTGTGTTCCTTTGCTGTTTTGATTTCGGAACAGTTAAACCTTACCTTAAACATCAAACGAGTTAGTTTTTGTTTTTTAATTCGTGATACTTTGACCTACCAAGTTGGTCGTCTGTACTCCTAGCAAATGCACTGAATTTCGCTCGCTCATTCAGTGCAAGTCTTTCTGTAGTAAGTTGATTTGTCTGCAGCTATCTTTCAGTAGCTTAGGCCTTTATTCGTATCTAGACACACGCTAGTATGTCGCATCAAGTTAGGCTGCAACAAACATCACATTAATTCAATTGTCGAGGTTGTAAACCATTGTAGCGCGACGCCATTGCGTCAGTGTCTTATATCTTGAAGTATAGTTGGGCACATTTCAGGTACTTGGGGAAAAATGATGCGGTACAAAAGCTTAACTTGTGTTGAAATCGAAAGCAATGACCCACCTGACAAAAATTAACTCGTGTTTGAATGCCAGCTATGCTGCTTTCAATGCAAATTCTGCCCCTCAATAACGTTGAAAATGTGTTACTAGCTAGCTAGCTAGTCCCCTCATCCCCATGTTAAATCCCATAGGGTGATTTTCATCGATTCCGAGATAACGAGAAGGCTTCCGGCTCTGACATTGGACGAATGGGTGCACTACAATACGAACTGCGTACCTTTTATGGTTTGGAGCCTGGGGGCGTAACAGGGATGGCGTGAGAGGGCGCGTAAGTACGAAAATATTGTTATAACCATTGTTAGTATTGTCGGCATCGTCTCTCATTGGACGGCCAAAGTTCCGACAATGAGAAAGTCTGCCTAGGCACACACTAGTGTATCACGATAAATCTAAACAACGGTGCAAAGAAATTGTATTCATGTCCAATTCACGAAAAATAAACCAAGTGGAAAAACAAAGCAAAATAAACAAAGCCAAAAACTGGTAAGGAGGCCACCAAGTTGACATTGGTTCGGCCCTTCAAAGGAGTGATATCAACACACCAAAACTAACTAAATACAACAAATTACAACAAAATTAAAACCAAGCCAAAAGCCAATAAAGAGGTGACTAACTTGAGAATGGTTCGGCCCATAGGCAAAAGGTAGTAGTAAATTGTTGAAAACCAATTTCTTGTTGACCTGGCACTTTATTACTCATCTGCACGGTAGTGGAGTTGAGTCAATACACAAATTAAAAAAAGGAGTGATATCATATCAAAAACCAAAACTGGTAAAAGGGGCCGCCAAGTTCTGAATGGTTCGGCCCTTCAAAGGAGTGATATCAACACACCAAAACATTCGCCAACTTAATTGTACCGAATAATACTTTGGACGTTAAATGAAAACTTGAACATTGCTACCGAAAGTAGCAATGTTCTAGTTTTCATTTAACCTTCGAATTATTAAGCAGTGCGATTAACTTGGCGAATGTTTTGGTGTGTTGACATCACTCCTTTGAAGGGCCGAACCATTCGGAACTTGGCGGCCCCTTTTACCAGTTTTGGTTTTTGATATGATATTAAAGAACGGCAAACCAAATGGGCAACGAACATTTCAGCTGTAACACTGGTGGGTGACGCCAAACCACTATACTGCACGTATAAACTAATTCGTAATAAGGACAATGCTGCCTCTTCACGTTTCCGCAATTGTTGGCTCACCAGTCACCATCATTGTTAGCATTTGTTGAATCTTCTACGTCTTAAGGCAGGCGTTTTCAGATTGGCATTTTTACTTAATAAGAATGTTTAAAAACTGGTCGTTCAGGGCCCCATAACTCCGAAATGGCACGACCAATTGAGATTTCTATAAAGGGCACATCTACGGAAGCGGAATTATCTCTTTCAAATGAGCTAAGAACAAGGTTTCTAGGACAAATGGTTTAGTCTGTAGAGACCATTGTATAAACGTGTCCAAAGAACAAGTCCAAGCCAAAAATGAAAATCACGAATCCAGCTCAAGTCCAGATCTCTGAAATGTGACAAATCGGAAATTAATAGAAGTTGGTACACACGTTTACCAACTCAAACAAAGCTTATACTAAGTTTGAGTGGGAGACAAAGTCAAACCTTACAGTAAAGGTTCAAAGGATTTTTGCGAACGCCCTCAGCACCCAGATTGTTACCCACCCGAGTAACTATCGGGCCCAATGCTGCATAACTTCGATGATCAGATGAGAACCATTGTTTCCAGCACGGCTCGCCTTTACTAATAATGCTTCCTCTTCATGTTTCCTAAAAGTGCACGTAAATTGTTGGCTCACCAATATTGTAAGCAACTGTTTAATCTTCAGCCTGTTTAATGTGTTACTATGTTAGTGTTAAAGTGTTTAAGTAGTAACTAGGTTAGTTTGTAGCATGAACGCATGGCTCGAAGGCCCCTTCTGCTCAATAAAGAAACTCAACTACACATTGCGGCTGGGGTTTACTAATATGCATTGTTGCCTCATAACAATGTACAACAATAAAACTGATCGTTCAGAGCTCCATGACTCCTTATGTCGCTTGTACTGCGTAATATTGGTAGGGGTGGATCCAGTAGCTACAGCGTTGTGCGACTATATAAAAGCAGTAAAATCATTTGGGGTGGCAGGACGAGGCGTGCGTCTTCTGTGCAGCACTTTTGCGGAGGGGTCGAGGCATGCTGCCACTGTTCTGCCACCTTGCCCGTGGATGTGGTGCCCGGCGGTTGCTGAGGTGTTTGCGAGGAAAAGTGCATACGCTAGCACCATCTTCTGTGATGCGTCCTTTCAGGCTCGAACACAATTGGGTGGTATTGGGGTCTGGATTCCGGATCTGAAGGTTGCGGTAACCAGGAGCATAAGGAGTGTGTTGTCCAGCTATGTGTGTGAGATGGTTGCCATCTCGGTTGCCTTGGACCTGGCGGCGGATCTGCAGCTGTCGAATTTTCGGATTCTCACTGACTCGCGTGCCTCGATCATGGCATTGCAGCATGCGCTGCAGTCTTTCACGGTGTCAGATCCATTGAGGTTTAGTATATGCTGGAAGTTGTGGATGGCGATGCAACGAGGGTATCCCTCCATTGAGTGGGTTAAGGGGCACTCAGGTACTCAGGGTAATGAGGAGGCGGACAGACTGGCAAAACTAGCATGTAGGGAAGGAGCTGGGGAAATTGTGCTTGTGCGGTCTGCGCCTGCATTTCGGCCGTGGTTACGTCTGTGGACGTTGCGGCAATGGAACCAAGAATGGGCAGCGGCACAGACTGGACGAGCGTTGTATGCGATTTGTCGTGAGTGTTCTTATGAGTCGACTATGAACAGGCTGCCGTACTGGGAGGCTAAGATTGTATCGCGGCTAAGGACTGGGCATTGTCTTTTGCAATCACATAGGAGACGGATGGGTTGGAGTTTGACTTCAGCCTGTCTGTGTGGTGTTGATAGTACAGTGCCCCATCTCTTGTTGCAGTGTGTCTTGTGGCACGAGGAGCGTAAAATCCTTTCAGCGTGGGTTGATGCCACCACATCTGTAGAAAGACTCCTTGCATGCAGCGCTACGAAGGATGTGCTGCGGCTTAGTTATGTTGCGCGTTTCGTGAGAAAAACTGGTACCCTCATTTGACTCATCCTTCCCTCCCTTGACACACTTGGCACTGGCACGTAACAGGGCAGCGTATAGTGCTCCTGTATGTTGTTCTAGCAGAGTGGGGGTTCAGAATGGTAGATCAGTGGGGCTTAGGGGCTGAGGGGAACTAGGACGTTCTCTGTGCATATGACAGTCAAGCAAGTGATCCAGCCAACAAGTCTACACTGTGAGCAGCTTCCTGGTATTGGTGCGAGTACCCAAATGATGAGATGGCCCAGTAGCTCTAGTGACTCTAGTGGCATGCAAGACAAGATGTAGCAAGGTGTTCACATGACAATTTAGTGTGTATGGTAAGTTAGTATACGTTATTGTATGTTTGACTGTAATATTACTTTAGGGCGGGCGCATGGCTCCGGGCCAGGGCCCCAATAAAGCGTTATTAACTCCATGACTCCGGAATAGCACGCCCAACTAAAATTCCTATAGGAACAGGGCATATCAGCGGAAGTGCCTTTGTAAAATGCGCTACAAACCAGATTTCTAGGACAAGTGGTTTAGTCCATAGAGTGAACTGAAGACATGACTTGACTAAAGTCAACCTAAGCCAAAAATGAATATTACCAACAAAAACGTCACGTGTGCCGTAAAAAAGGGTTATATGATTGAAGTTTCACTTTACTTGTTAAAATGTATACGGATAAAAATTGATGATTTTTAATTGAAATATAAGCAAATGTACAATTGAGAAAATTGCGTCTGTAAGTGTTGTTGTTTTTACATAGGCTATATGATTCATAAATCACAACAGCACTTAAACAGACGCAATTTTCTCTATTGTACATTTCCTTATTTCAATTAAAAATTATCAATTTTTATCCGTGTACATTTTAACAAGTGAAACTTCAACCATATAACCCTTTTTTTACGTTTTTGTTTGTAATTCGTGCACCTTTTTTATGGCATGCAGTAATTTACAGCAAACACAATTCAGTCTATGCCTTGTCGCTGGAAGTAATTTTTTTCCCATATGCAAAGGTGTGAACGCGCGAGCACATGCAGTGATTGTTGCTGTCCACTTTGCAACAATTCAGCTCATCTCTGAAAACCTACAGCTATGAAATGAATACGCCATATACTATCGTTTCTAGCTGCCAACGAAATTAACAACGCAGCTTAGTTTGGTTTAAAACTGTATGTGTTTAACCGAAACATGGATTCATCATTTTACCCATCAACAATCAACTGTTTAGCAAAGACATAACACGTGCACAAAGAATGGATCTGAAGTTTGCTTGTTCTCTACTTACAATGGTTAAAACAATGCAGAACAATAATACTGGTCGGTCAGGGTCCACATTTTGTAATATTTTTAGAGCGAGCGCATGGCTCAGGGCCTCGGCTCCAAATAAAGTATTTCCCTTTCCCTCCTGTAAGTAACTCCAGATTGGCTTGACCAATCGAAAAAGTGGTCTCTGTGAGGATGAAGGCTAAGGAAATTTCTGGTTTAGATCATGTTTCAGATTTTAGATAAGTGCAGTAGTTTTTTTCTGAAACGGTGTCACACAAGAAGAAGGAGAACAACAAGAAATGAACAGTTTTCGAATTTACGCGTGGCTCCCTAATCTCTACTTTTACTTTTGCACAGAATTGCATAATTTTTGGTATAAATATACCTTCCATACCAATCTACTATCTGGCCAAGTTTGGTCGAAATATATTGAATAGGAACGGAGATATTAATAGTTTTAGTTTTGCTGGGCTGGAGAGAGGACTTCAGTAATTATAGTATACTAGCGGAGTCGCTCGCTTCGCTCGCTCATTCCGCATCGTCTCGCTTCCCTCCCCCCCCCCTCATTTAATTTGCCGTTCGGTCGGCAGATGGCATCGTATGTTCGCGCTGCTGGCCGTTGCGTACCGGACGCAGCTACTATCTCAGCGGGGCTTGGCTGCTACTCTTATAATTTGCCGTTCCGTCGGTAGATGCCGGAGATGGCATCGTATGTCCTGCTTGCTGCTGCGCTGCAGATGGCCGCGTTGCGGGCACTTGTGTAATTATATATATAGATGTGTACTGCTATTGCCGAGCATGACTGAAGTCCATATCTCTGCTGTAACAAATCAGAAATTAATAAATGTTCATATACTTCTTGGCCAAGTCCAACAACGCTTATATACCGAATTTGAGTATAAAATATCTGAAACAAGACCCCACCAAGTTTCAGCCAACCGAAGTAGTCATAGCAGAATAAAAATGGCTGCCACCAAGTTGCTTCATTAATTGCCTAGCTAATCCCACCGACTATTAGATCAAAGGTTAAATGAAAAACCTGACCATTATTGCAACCTGTCGAATGGCAAGATTAGTTCTTGCGAATGGTAAAGTTTTTCATTCAACGTCAGTAGTAATAGTCGGTGTGATTAGCTTGGCAACTAATCAACTAGGTAGCAGCCGGTTTTGTTCTGACATTACTACTTTGATTGGCTGAAACTTGGCGGGTTACTTCACTCTTGTGGGTTTTGTTTCAGGTATCATTTTTTTTATTTTTTGGTGGCATGTTATTTTTGCTAGAGCCCAGTTATCTACTATCTGGCCAAGTTTGGTCGAAAAATATTGAAAAGGAACGGAGATATTAAATTATTTATTTTGCTGGAGTGAGTACTTCAATCAGTATAAATTGAAGCGTTTGCTGAATTGTTGTTGTTGTTTTCTTAGGGAGCACGAACTCAAACTGCCGGCCACGATGATGAGAGGGACAATTTAGCTGGAGAAATCCAAGCGGAAAAGCAAGGACACTTGACATGAGCACGACCATGCGCTGATTGTATCGACAATGTTCATGATCCCAATTAGTTGTGGTAGTCAGTTTGCATTGTTACCCGTTAACTAATAAAGGGCCTTATGGCATTAAGAGCTTCGTCGGTAGATGGCCGGAAGGGGTTAAAGCTCGCTACAAAACCCTTTGAATAAAGAGTAATAATTATTTTGATGACAGGTAGCATTTTCCCAATATACATGAAAATAGTATGACAAATGATTGCAATGTTTTTAGTTAATGACTCCCCAAACGCCAAACCGTAAAAGACACATATTGGAGTTACAACTGTTTTGAAAACAAATTTCATTTATATCTGTCGTATAAATTATTTGATATGAGCGGAATTAGTCAGTAGCCAGTATATAGTAGTACCTACTAGTAGTAGTAACTACCCATTTTCAATAATTTTGAAGCTGTTTCGCCACTTTGGATATTAATTTATCCTCACCATCATGAAATACGCTTACTTTGGTTTCTACTAAAGTACGAAAGCTAGTGGCCGCCATGCAACAATGGCTCTCTTACAATCAAGTCTGACAAGTGAACTTGGAGAGCAGACCACTAGCGTGGTCCTTGATTGAAAGACCGTGAAGAAATTTCGACTTAAACATGGGTGAAGGCGTGAGTTTGATTCCCGGCTCAGGCAGTCTGGCATATAAGTCCAAAAGGAACGTAAATTTATTTAACATGGGAGACGTAGGTCTCGTGGTCATTGTGGCTGAGCAGTGAGAGAGCTCAGTCTAGTTACTGTAGGTTTGCGGATCTGGTAGAACCCCTTGAAAGGGGATCTAGGTAAAGACCCCACCAGGCAGCGTGAGAAGCTACGAAGCTCCTCCAGCGGCTATGGGCACTATTCTGGCCAATTCTGGACAATCTTTCGGCCCCTACGATGATCGGAGGTTTCCCGGATCAAATCCCCGGCTTGGCTTCTCCCTACAACAGATATTTCTTCTTCCTGGTAATATTCAAAATGTTCAGATACACTGCTTCATCTGACTTAAGACTCAAAAGAAATTAATTTAAAAAAAAGGTCAAACCTTAGAGTTAAAAGGCAGCACTTACTAATAATAATTCATTGACTCAATGAGCGAAGTGAACGAAGTCCCCATCTAACTGGACATTTTGGTATTTTGCTGGTCGCATTGTCTGCCTCCGTTGTTGCTCAACTACGGGCAAACCAACAAACTGGTTCTCATCAAAGTTGGTAGGAACATTCTTAAAAAACTGCCGAAAGACATTATAAACTTGGTTTTTGACAGCTGATAAAAATTCAGAATGGTGTAAAAAAAACGGGTTTTGAAATGTAATATCTAAATCGTTCACCACGTGCAAACTAGCCAAGATTATCCAGAATAACAAATCCATCAAGAAAAGTTCTATGCACTTTTTGTCAACAACATTCAAGAGGGCGACCCAAGTTCATGACAGGGATAGACCAATATTTATGTCAGTATCGGGCTTCACCGATAATATCAGTCTTTTATGCATCGTTATCGGATATGTATCGGTGTTTATTTACCGATATTTTAGCCTATACAACCAACCTCCGTGCGCGGTGGCTACTCAGCCTAGCTTGAGAGAAACCTTCCCCGGATAGCATCGCTTGTATCCCGAGATGTCATCTGCACAGCAGCGTAGTGAATTCTAGGCGCGCGCATTGTCGACTATCTGCAGTGTGCGGTGGGATTTTTTTTTTGTAGCCTGAGGATCTGACACCACTGATAAAAAAAATAAGAAATTTACTTTTCTTGTATACAGATTTAATTATGATGAAATATGGGTAATTATGGGTAGAATAACTACTATGCAAGCTAGCGACTTAAGTCACCTACCTATCGATTCCTTTCGTCGTAGAACGTGCGCAAATCATAACGAAAACGTGCGCAAACGTGCGACTATACTACTACTATTCCAAGGTCTTTGGCGCAAACGCTTATTTATTTAGGAAAAAATATTAAAACAGTTAAAACACTACTCACAACAAGCTAGAAGCGGCCGCCATTCAACGCGATGACACCGCAACATAGAAAACCTGATTTCGCCCGGAACTTTACTAAACGAAAATTATCTCTTTCCAAGGCAGACGGTGATATTTGGGGCCGGAATCACATTACGCAGGGGCGCGCTTCGCGAGCATTATTATATACTTCAAGAATTGGTGTAATCAGAAAAAGTGTGACGCAAGCATTTGTGAAACAAGGAAGTGACATAATTTGTTCCTTGTTTCACAAATGCTTGCGTCATACTATTTCTGATTACACAAATTCTCGATGTATATAATAGTGCGCGCGAAGCGCGCCCCTGCGAACAGTGTTTCAAACTGTAAAGAAATATTGGTACACAAATAAAATACAAGCATAAAATTCTCGTCTGCTTCAGCTATTGCGTCGCAAATGAAGGTAATTTCCGTTTGCCGATGTTCTGGTCGAAATCAGGTTTTCTATGTTGCGGTGTCATCGCGTTGAATAGCGGCCGCTTCCAGCAGCTTCTAGCGTGTTGTGAGTAGCGTTTTACCGTGTTTCAATAATATAACAAAAAAAAATAATAAGCGTTTGCGCACGTTTTCGTTATGATTGTCGCACGTTTTACGACAATAGGAATCGATAGGTAGGTGAATTAAGTCGCTAGCTTGCATAGTAGTTATTCTAGATAATTACCGAAATATGAGTTTGACTTTCTGACCTACTGACTTTCAAAAAAAAATCGGTAGGGTAACGGTATCAGTCGATGTAGGGAAGAAAAACCTATATCGGTCGGATTGGTGATTTTCTGTATCGGTCGATCTCTAGTTCATGAACCAACGCATGAACCGATTCTACTAAAATTTGGTATGAATTTTTTTAAAATACAGCCAAACGATATATATCCTTGGTTTTGTGGCAGTTGACAGAAGTCAAAAACGGCGGCTAAATGGCTTCCAAAAAAAAAAAAAAAAAACGTATTTTGGCGTGTAACTTCTAATTCCTTTATCAAACTGAGTACAAACTGGTTATGACACAGCCAACATGATACGGCAGCTTCGCTAAAGGTGAGCGATGCTGCCGTATCAAGTTGGCTGTGGTTTCAGGGCCGTAGGAAGCAAATTAAAAGTGGTACGGCCTAACCTAATCAGTAGGGGGTCTGGGGGAGCACTGTGAAGTTCCCACAGCAGGGCCCCGGGCAGAATCACGGAGGTTGAAGCAATTTCTGGTACTGTGGTGTCTTATCTGGCTCTGGAGGCCATGTTTTGAACAAATGTTTAAGGTATATTTTTTAGTTAAAATGTGGACCAGAGCATGGGCGGATCTAGGAATTTATGGTGGGAGGGGATTTTTTTTTTGGCTTTTTGTAGTTCGCTCCACCGACTGGGGTGCATTTTCGTGACCGACAGTAACTTTTTAGTTGGTCCCTCCAACCCCAATTTCGGCCATGAAGCTACTTTGTGCTATTAAGTGTAAGATTTTGATCAGAAGAGGGTCAATTTGTGTGTTTATGTAAGCGGTTAGTGTATCCAAATTACGTGAGGTCGGAGGGAAGTCTTGTGTTTGAGTCCCAGTCGGGGCATTGTATTTTCTTTCTTTCTTTTATTATTAGTGTATCATGTATCCTAGCAAAACCAGTCTTTCATGCAGCCTGTTTTCTTCGTTTATCCTTTATCTTATGATTTATTTTTGATTTACGTCCGTTCAGTTTAGAACCTTATCCTTGTGTACGTACCATGTAATAATTCGTCTTCCCCTTGTGTATGTAAGCGATGTTTTCTATTCCGTTATTAGAGTCGATCAGACTCTTATGCGAACGGTCTGTCTGTCTGGGTGTCTGTCTGTGTGTTCGCGCTATAGCGTTTTAACGAATTATCGGATGTCTGTCAAATTTTGCACACAGATTCTATGGCACATTTCTAGGTCTAAGTTCGAAAATGGATCGATTCCGCTGGGGAAATCGTACACTAGAAATAATCAAAGATTTTTGTTCGCAGCAAACGTGCGAGGTTCGTTATTTTTTCTTCAGCCGACTGACGTCATCCATTCACGACCAATTACTGGGAACTATGTGGCCTTCGTCAGCGGCGGACGTCACCACCAACCGACCAATGACTGGCAACTTGATCAATTTTATTCTACAGACCACTGACGTAGGCACTGATCTCCGTACGTACGAACTGGATAACAAAGTTATATAGTCTAATGCCAGGATGCGCGAAATCAACGTAGGCTTGGGCTACTTGTTTGGACAATCTTTCATGACCTTACTGCGTAGTACTTTTTACGGGAGGGTGGGGGAAGGAGAATATTTAAAACAACTTCTACTGTATGACATTTGCTTTTTTTTTGTTGTTAAGAAAGGGGAGGGGGAATCAAATTCATAAAACTACTTTTGGGCAATGACTGTGCTAACTAGATATTTCATCTTCATAAGTCGTGCGATATGGCAACGTGGCAGTCAGATAAATGAAATGTGCAAAACGCCGAGACTAAACGGTTTGGAGGCTTCCCGTATCATAAAACTGCCAAACGGTGCTGAATATTTCTAATGTTGATTCAGTTCACTAGTGTTCTAATTAGACTTACAGTTTAAAATAAAACCGATTGAAGAATCGTAGTGGGCTCATCTTTAATTGAGAGGTGCGTGCCGCCATGGCATCCGACGCAGTTGATAAAAACACGTATGGGGGGATTGAGGCAAAAAAGCTAGAAATGCAAGCGACCACTGGTTTTACGGTTGCATACGCGTCGTGGAACCGCGGCCACGAAATCATTTGGGTGTTAGGATTGTACTCTTATGAGGGGTATCACACGTATTAGACAATTAGTAGCCATACCGATCGCTGTATTCGCAAGAGGAAACAAATCGACTCTCACTATAATTGGTTTAATCAAGTTTATTAGAGTCGATTAGACTATATGCGAACGGTTTGTCTGTCTGTCTGGGTGTCTGTCTGGGTGTCTGTCTGTGTGTTCGCGCTGTAGCGGTTTAACAAATTATCGGATGTCTGTCAAATTTTGCACACAGATTTTGTGGCACATTTCTAGGTCTAAGTTCGAAAATGAATCGATTCCGCCGGGGAAATCGTACATTAGAAATAATCAAAGATTTTTTTTTTATTGCAAACGAATGGCGTTCGTTTTTTTTTTCTTCGGCCGACTGACGTCATCCATCCACGACCAATGACTAGAAACTATGCAGCCTTCGTCAGCGGCTGACGTCACCACCAATCGACCAATGACTGGCAACTTTATCAATTTTATTCTACAGACCACTGACCTAGGCACTGATCTCATACGTACGAACTGGATAACAAAGTTATATAGTCTAATGCTGGCATGGGCAAAATCAACGTAGGCTTGGGCTACTTGTTTGGACAATCTTTCATGACTTTACTGCGTAGTACTTTTTACGGGAGGGTGGGGGAAGAAGAAATATTTAAAACAACTTCTACCGTATGATATTTGTTTTTTTGTTGTCAAGGGAGAGGAGGGGAATCAAATTCATAAACTACTTTTCGGCAATGACTGTCCTATCTAGATATTTCATCCTCATCAGTCGTGCGATATAATGCAACGTCGTAGTTAGATAAATGAAATGTGCTAAACGCCGAGACTAAACGGTTTGGAGGCCTCCCGTATCATAAAACTGCCAAACGATGCTGAATATTTTTAATGTTGATTCTGTTCACTAGTGTTCTAATTAAACTTACAGTTTAAAATGAAACCGGTTGAAGAATCGAAGTGGGCTCGTCTTTAATTGAGAGGTGTGCGCCGCCATGCCATCCAACGCAGTTGATCAAAACATGTATGGGAGGGGGGGGGATTGAGGCAAAAAACTAGAAATGCAAGTGACCACTGTTTTTATGGTTGCATACGCGTCATGGAACCACGGCCAAGAAATCATTTGGATGTTTGGATTGTATTCTTAGGAGGGGTAATTATTCACACGTGTTAGACAATTAGTAGTCTTGCGCTGTATTCGCAAGGGAAAACTAATCGACTCTCACTATAATTGGTTTAATCAGGTTTATTAGTGACTTACAAAACTTATTTTTGAGAAAGTTATAATCAGTTGGCTGCTGTGTTGGGCTTCCTCCAAAGTTTGGTGTTGACCACTTGCTGAACCTTACTCTACCGTTTGTTTTACTTTTTTTCCCCAAAAACCTCCTTCTCTTGGTCAAGCTCATTGTCCTTCATAGGGTGCGGGGGAAGGGGGATACAAGTTGCCCTATGTGATGGTATATATAAGTTCCATGGTTTATGCTAGCGGACAGACGCTGCTCATCAAACCTCGGCAGGAAAGCCATCTCTTGTTACAGGGCCGCTTCAAAATTTTGACAACAGCAGACGCATTGTGTGTGTTTGGGGTACTTTAAAACTTGTGTGCCGAAAAGTGGTACAGCAAATATCGCAACAGCAGTGGCGTAGCTACGTTAGGTGGGCCCGGTGGCAAATTAGTCCTAGGGGACCCCACTCCTAAATATACAGGATGGCACATAAAAACCACACGAGCTGACAAATTTTAAGTCCATACTTTTTTTCTTTTGTATTTTTATTATAGTGAAAATAGGGACCATTTTTTCGTACTCCAGTAAAGTTCCTAATTTTCACTTTAAAAAAAAACCTGGAAAAAATTTGATATTTGACAATTTTTTTACAATGATAGGGGTATGGACAGACGGGGAGACTCGAAATAAATGTTATATCGAGTTAAATAACTACTGTACTACAAAACAGCCTTTTTTAAAGTCTAATTATTTTTTTTCTTTCGGGGGCCCCCTGAGGCTGGGGGCCGCTGGCATTTTGCCATCCTTGCCACCCTGAAGCTACGCCACTGCGCACCAGCCGTACCGCTTCCTACGGCCGTGTGTGGTTTGATTATCTAGAATAACATGTCCAACGTGAAAGATCCAGAGTTGGACCGGGTCACTTTTTTTTTTTACCTGGACTTCACCAGTGTAATCTGGTGACCCATTGACCCGGCCAGACTTTATCCCTGATGACCCAGTCGGATCTGGATTGACCTAGCTGGACCTGGGTTGACCCATGATCTTGGGCAGGAAAGGAAACAACTGAGAATAAGGTCCGAGAAAAATTAGCTACAGTAACCCCCCTCCCCGCTCCAGTCCCGTAAGCCAACTCACCTTCATCAATTCTCGGGCCTGTGAAGCAAATTTTTTTTGCGAATTTTTTAACTGAAATAAAGGCGTTACTTGTTCACTTTAATCAATCAAATACGAGTATTGTGCGTGCCCCCCCCCCCCCCACCCCACCGATGGATAAGGCATAAGACGTCATCCAAAAAAGTTTGGGGCTTGTAACATGAATCCGAAGTTTATCAGATTGAACACGAACTGGTGACTAATATTCAAAGTAACATACTCATCACGAAAGGTTAAGTTTTGTGAAACTCAAGATGGCGGCCAAAATTGGCGTCCGAAAAAGGTTTACAGCAGTTACAGCCAAAGGTGTGAAACTATTTGAACGGAATTTGGCAGGAATATTATTGGAAAACGACTGAACAATTTTTTGTTAATTATTTTTTTGGGGGGAAAAAGATAATGGACTGCGTCCAAAAAAATTGTCACAAGCCCAAAAAATTTGGTATTTTTCGGAATTTTCTTTGAAATACTGTAGAGCAGCATAAAATGTTTTTTGGAGGGGGAATGGGAGGTGGAAAAGAGGTTACTGTTCACAAACTAGTCTTATCATTCTTGCAATAACCGAAACCTTCATCGTACGTCTATTCTGGGTTTGAGCCACGCTAACTATTACTACTCTCACGGTCGAGCATCTTAAGAAAAGGACCGGTTCTTAACAATACCACTAGGGAGTATAAAATCCCTCCTTCACCTTCACCACTGACCTGTAAGAGGTTGGCATCTGCACCTTGGGATACCATCACGAATTCGACAGTGGGCGAGCCCACAACGCTGCCAGGGGTGGGTGTAAGTAGCCTACTGCTCGGCATTGGCACCCCTTCTCCGCTCGCCGGGCTACAGCTACGGCGGCGGCGTCGGCGGTGCGAGGCTGTCGAAGACACGCTGGCGTTACGTACGTAAACCACCAAAAGACGTACGGAGTTACGAACAACGAGACAAAGTCGTCGTTGTCAAAATGGCGCGCTGAAACTTCTTCCTCTCTTTGCGTCATCCACTTTGTTTTTGCAAAAAAACGAGAACAGTATTTTAAGTTTTGCGTCAACTTGGAGAATATTTTTTTCTATTACGCCACTCGATATCCCACAGCCACTTTTTCAACCGCTCAAATACACCGCTTCACGAATCCGACGTTTATGAACGATATGAAAAACGACGATTTTATGTGCAGATCATTCGTTTCTTTGTTAATTACTATTTTTTAGCCAACCTCACAAAATGTCCGATTATTATATTCACATGTGCAACCGTTATGAGGATGTCGCTTGTAATCCACTGGAAACGTCTCAAGATATAAAAACGAAGATTGATATTGTTTTACGTGTACATAATTTAGTTTCTTTGTCGAGTATTATTTTCCCATGCTACCTCGCAAAGAAAGGCCGTAAGTTAATGGTTTCACACTCAATTCTTATGACGACGTCTGTTATATCCACTCGAAACGTCACAACATATGATATAAAACGCACAGGAACGGTTTCCACACTAATATTTCGTTAATTACGAAACAAAGCACTACAAAACTTCGCAGCTAATTTCTCGCTATTAAACATTTACAACGAAGCACCACAACAACACTGTCACACCACAACAATTGCGAAAACTCCGCACCAAAATTCAAATTTGGCAGAATTCGCAAAACGACGTCCCGACTTTAAAAACTTGCTTTAAAAGTTTGGAAATGGTTAACAACAACGACGCTTCCCTCTACGCCAATCGCACACATAATCTATTAATTTATCAAGTTAAGACATCAGCGACTTAACCATTTATCAAAACGGTATCCAAACTTGCTAGCGATTACAATAGAGCGACATGGAGGGGATGACATCATTCACATTTGGCCATATCGCCCAAACCATCGCGCGTTACCATAACAACGGGATGCCAGATCGGACACGGCGTACGTTGCCAACGCCAACCGAGAAGATTTACGTCCCGAACCTTCGACTCAGACAGAACTCGGGAAGGAAAAGGGATAGCTTACGGGCCAGGCAAGCACCTTTACATCCGTGTAGCATGAAATATGGCGTCTTAGTCACTTTTGGAGTTCACTTGCTCGGCTATTTGTCATTTGGTTGCACGAAATGACTTTTGGAACAACAACAACAACGAGGACGACGTTGCAAGCTGTAGTTAATCAGGTGAAAGCAAATGCACTTTTTGCCGCAACCACTGTAAACACGTGTTTATTTCGTTCTTTCTTTGTTTAATGGGTGTTTTTTTTCCCTCGTTTAGATGAGTTGTTGCACTGTTCATAGCGTGTTCATGAAGCTAACACATTTTTTTTTCTTCCGCGAAATTTTCATGAACGCACGAAAATATGTCGCTGGGCTCGTATATCCCAAATTTCAGCTAAATCGTTCGTTTTTCAATCCCGAAAACGTGAGTTGCAGCACTGTTCAGTTGCGTTTCTCGTGTTCGTTACGTTGACGGAAAATTTGTTATCGTTTTGTTATACGACCAAGTAAACCAAATATGTTGACCTCACAGTAATTAACCAGTACCTATTTATCCAAAATTTCAGCGAAATCGTTCGTTTTCCGAATAAGTCTTACTTTAGAACTTTGGCGTAAAAATAATTACGAACACGTGGTAGAACAAGCGGCATTACTTTAGTTTCTTTAAAACCATTTTTTTCCTTATAACATTTCAAAATAATCCATCGGAAGACTCGAAAAGTAGTTTCACTTTCTTTCAGATAAACTTCGAAGCACTGTATGTAAACAACGCAGCAAACAGCACTTTTCTTCCAAATACAAACCCAAAAACTTGAAAATAGTGCCAGATGTCGGGCGCTCCAGTGGCTGATGGATAAATCCACTTCAGCTTTACGTTATTCCCATTTTCAGTGATCTTACAAACTTCTTGGAAGGTCGTAATAAAAGTTGAGCTGTCCGTCCCACTTGAGAGTGGGCTTCAAGCGAGGAACGACAGAGAGAACCTTCTCCAACACGATTTAGTCACCGAATGAAACCATCGCTGCGAGTGCATCACCAACACAACATCGCGCTCACTTGGCTCACTTTAAAGACAGTGGCGACATCGACCGGCAAGAGGCTGAACTGACCGGAGAAAATACGCTGTTGCAAGTTTAGCTTTAGTTAGCGTGACGAACAACCAGAATCGTATATTCAGAAGTCAGAAAA